>JBAKBP010041237.1:5000-7500 GCA_037953745.1 Lithodes maja | reverse complement strand
GTGGGTTGGCAGGGTGACCGTATTTAGGTGAGTGAGGTTTTCCCATGTTTAATTTGTATTTTGCTGTATATTTCAGTTTCATCTTAAATTTTTGTTATAGAGTCTTTGCCAGTTTGCTTTGTATTGTACTTTTATCAGTTACTTTTGATGTTCAGTAAGTTTGTAGGTTCTTCCATATATTTTTTATTGTATATTTTTAAATTTCCTTTAATTACTTTAATTGTTCCCTGCTTACTTTATTTTTCATCTTTTAGTTTTATATTTCAATCACGTTGTTAATTGTTTCAAAGTTTCATTTGTTTTGTACTGTATGTTTTATTTAATTTTTCATGATTTTTCATATTTATTATTAACCATATTATCAGTATTTCTTTTCAATTAGTTATTTCTTTTTTATTACTTTCAGTATATATTTCATTTGTCATCTTATTAATAAATACTTTAGCTACAAAATTGGAATTAGAAACACACACGTCATTACAATTTATTTTTTTATTTTTAATACATCTTTCATTATCTACAAAATATATCCTAACATTATTACATCTTTGGGGTCTCCAGGCTCAGATTAGGGTTGCTTCTTGGGGGTCTCCAGGGTCTGTTCGGGATCAATGTTTGGTGCCGGCGTAGCTGGGTTCGAAGGTGCAGGTGAGGATGCAGGCAGAGTGTGTTCTAAGTTGAAGCTTGTGTTCCCAAGCCCAAACTGGGAGCTCAACTGCGAGAGGTCGAAGTGCGTCGGTGTGGAGGCAGTAGGTGGCTGGAATGTGGCAGGGGGTGTTGCCGATTGGGGCGGCCGCATCATCAACGTCTGCAGTGCTGCAACCTGGTGTGCAGGTAGCACGTAGGTAGGAGCAGGCTTGGGCAACACTGGTTGAGGCAGGGTGATTGTCGGAGTACCCTGGTACATCACATCAGCGGTTGGTTGAGGTTGAGGTTGAGGTGGTTGTGGTTGAGGTTGTGGTTGTGGTTGTGGCGCCGGAATGCCATAATTTCTTATGGCATGCAGCATGAGGTCCGGACCAACACTGGTGACTCCCTCCTCAAAGGCAGTCTTGAACCTGTGGAGGGCTGCCAGGAGCTCACTCTTGAATGGAGTTCTAAAATTGGCCGGCAACCCCACACAGTCCTTTGCCATGACATCCATGGAGGCGCGCCAATACTGGAGTTCGGGGTCCTCCACCAAATCAGCCACCCCAGCCAGGTTCTGCCGCACCTGCTCCGCAGTGGCAAGGACCTGGTAAGGGAACAAGGAACAAGAGAACATTAAAACACATGAAACATAATATATTTTAATATTGGATCAATTATGAATGTTAACAAATAAAATTATGTGGTGTTCTGGGAAGCCTAATATGTTCAAAGTTATTGTTACCATTATGGAAAAAGAGAAGATTAACACGTTACACAACACACGAACCATAACATATTTCAATAATTAACCAATTATGAATGTTAACAAATAAAATGATGTGGTATTCTGGGAAGCCTAATATGTTCAAAGTTATTGTTACCATTATGGAAAAAGAGAAGATTAACACGTTACACAACACACGAAACATAACATATTTCAATAATTAACCAATTATGAATGTTAACAAATAAAATTATGTGGTATTCTGGGAAGCCTAATATGTTCAAAGTTATTGTTACCATTAAGGAAAAAGAGAAGATTAACACGTTACACAACACACGAAACATAACATATTTCAATAATTAACCAATTATGAATGTTAACAAATAAAATGATGTGGTATTCTGGGAAGCCTAATATGTTCAAAGTTATTGTTACCATTATGGAAAAAGAGAAGATTAACACGTTACACAACACACGAAACATAACATATTTCAATAATTAACCAATTATGAATGTTAACAAATAAAATTATGTGGTATTCTGGGAAGCCAATATGTTCAAAGTTATTGTTGCTATTATGAAACTAATATTTCCTCTACTCACTTGCTCCAGGATTCCGGTTCCGTGGGTTGCAGGAACAGCACCAGGAGGCTTCCCCTGCTTCGCCCTCCGCGGAGGCATGGAGATGGCTGGGTTGGTGTTCTCCTGACTGCCGGCTGCTTGGTCTTTCTCATCGGCGTCTGCTGGGGCGGGGTCATCAGGCAGAGGACCACACACAGGAGGCACAGGAGCATGCACAGAAGGTTCGGCAGCTTGGGCAGCAGACTGTTGAGACATGAATGTATAATTAGTAACATGTAAATTATTTATGAACTGTTAAATACCAATCAACATAACCATTCATCTTTGTAACCTTTAAATAAAATTAATAAACTGCTTTGTGTTATTATGTGTTTCATTAACAAAAATGTTAGGTAATTATAAAATTAAGTGAACAAGATAATTTTACAAAAATAATGGCACCATTATAAGCAAAATATTTCAGAAAAAGACAAATCCTGTTACTGTCCTGAGGACGCCAAAACTCTTGGCTTGCTATCGCTCGCCAGGAAAATATTGATGTTGTTGACGAATTAATAGTGAAAG
>JBAKBP010041236.1:0-12412 GCA_037953745.1 Lithodes maja | reverse complement strand
TGTGTGTGTGTGTGTCAGAGTGAACGTGAGAACGAACGTGTGGTGTGTGTGTGTGTGTGTGTGTGTGTGTGTTTGTGTGTGTGTTTGCAGGATGCTATAATAGTAGTGCACCGTCTTCTTTTACATATTTATCGTGTGTGTTTGTGTGTACTGGTAGGTGAGCAAATGGTCTGTATATTTTAGTGTGTGTATGTTTTTTGTTTAAGTGTGTAGGGGAGGGGATTGGAAGGTACATGTGTGTGTTTTTGTGTGTGTGCGGGTGGGTGATTTGTCTGTGTGTGTGTGTGTGCTGGTGGCCGTTTATGAGCGTGCATTAATGTGTGGGGGCTGGGGGTGTATTCACTAATTCGGAATCCCTTGAGAATATGGTGGTTGTATTGGGATAAAAAAGGGGCCCCATCTTCCATTCTTCTCTTCCCATTCAGTTCCTCTTCTGTCTCCCTTTATTTAGGTCGGCTTTTTATATGGTAATTTTATATGGTAATTTCTAGTACCGCGATCTTCCTGCCTCTTGTTTCCCAGGATGATTTAGATCAAATAATCACTGGGGAACTACTCTGTGAAGGTTCGTAGCTGCATTGACCCTCCGACTTCACTCCTGGAGGTTTATCCATGAGATGCTCCAGGTTTTATCTTTTTCCATCTCAAGTCACACTCGACATGATTGTACGACTTGCCTCAGCCATGGAATCACGCTGCCTTTTACTAGGTCTCCTTTACTCAGGGTTGCGACCACCAGGACCACCTCACTAAAGGTAGCGCCAACGAACTTGACAATAATCTTGATCCCTGACCTCTCTGTAACTCTAAAGGGCCTTGAGCAAACTGGCTGTATATATCCACACCTATTTCCTGGTGGACTCTTCTCATATGATATGAACGTCAGCCCAATTGCTTTCATTAATTTCGAGTTATAAGAAGTTAAGGGGAGGTATTTAGTTTGTTCCCTAGACCTCCATCAAGCTTAAAATTACACCCCCTTGAGTCCCTTTCAAGATAAATTTGTACATTTTCAGTAGAAAAATTTCCCGGCCGAAGGCCGGTTCCTCTTAAATTACAGGCTCGCTATCGCTCGCCAGGATAAAATCGACACCTGAATTGCACGAAAGGTCTTAATATGGGGTGAAAGTTCTTAAAATCGCTAAACTAATGGGGCAAACGTTTTATAATATCAAAAGCAATGGGGCTAAACATGAGGCAGAAAGGGGTCAAGAAAAAATCCCTCAAGTGGAGACCTCCCCTTAATGGGTCAAGATTATTGTAAAGTTCGCTGGCGCTACCTATAGGAGGGCCAACTATCAATTAAGTATTTGTATAGGTCTCATCTTGGTCTCGCCTCACTCCTACTGTATTTAGGATTCTGGTACAGTCCTCTTATCTCTCATTGTGTCTTTCCCATTAACTTGTCGGTGTCTCCCACCTCGGTCTCGGCTCATCTCGGACATTGATGAGCGGCACCTCGTCCCCCCCTTCCCCCCTCCCTCCCTCCCTCCCTCCCTCCCCCCTCCCTCCCCCCATCCACCCATACGGTATGTGTTTTTCATGTTTTATAGATACAATGTGGATGTCTATGATATGTGAATAAACTAGCATACTTAGTCTTTGCCTGTCTGTCTGTCTCTGTCTGTCTATCTGTCTGTCTCTGTCTGTTTATCTGTATGTGCCTTCCTGCCTGCCATTCAGTCTGTCTGTCTTCCTGCTTGTCCATCTGTCTGTCTGTCTGTCTATGTCTGTCTGTCTGGATGTGCCTTCCTGCCTGCCATTCAGTCTGTCTGTCTGTCTGTCTGTCTGTCTCTGTGTCTGTCTGTCTCTGTCTGTCTGTCTGTCTGGATGTGCCTTCCCTGCCTGCCATTCAGTCTGTCTGTCTTCCTGCTTGTCCATCTGTCTGTCTGTATGTCTGTCTGTCTCTGTCTGTCTGTTTTGTCTGTCTGTCTGGATGTGCCTTCCTGCCTGCCATTCAGTCTGTCTGTCTTCCTGCTTGTCCATCTGTCTGTCTGTATGTCTGTTTGTCTGTCTGTCTGTCTCTGTCTGTCTGTCTGTCTGTCTGGATGTGCCTTCCTGCCTGCCATTCAGTCTGTCTGTCTTCCTGCTTGTCCATCTGTCTGTCTGTCTGTCTGTCTGTCTCTGTCTGTCTGTCTGTCTCTGTTTGTCTGTCTGGATGTGCCTTCCTGCCTGCCATTCAGTCTGTCTGTCTTCCTGCTTGTCCATCTGTCTTGTCTGTCTGTCTGTCTGTCTGTCTCTGTCTGTCTGTCTGGATGTCTGTCTCTGTCTGTCTGTCTGGATGTGCCTTCCTGCCTGCCATTCAGTCTGTCTGTCTTCCTGCTTGTCCATCTGTCTGTCTGTATGTCTGTCTGTCTGTCTCTGTCTGTCTATCTGTATGTGCCTTCCTGCCTGCCATTCAGTCTGTCTGTCTTCCTGCTTGTCCATCTGTCTGTCTGTCTGTCTCCGTCTGTCTGTCTGTCTCTGTCTGTCTATCTATATGTGCCTTCCTGCCTGCCATTCAGTCTGTCTGTCTTCCTGCTTGTCCATCTGTCTGTCTGTCTGTCTGTCTCCGTCTGTCTGTCTGTCTCTGTCTGTCTAACTGTATGTGCCTTCCTGCCTGCCATTCAGTCTGTCTGTCTTCCTGCTTGTCCATCTGTCTGTCTGTCTGTCTGTCTCCGTCTGTCTGTCTGTCTCTGTCTGTCTATCTGTATGTGCCTTCCTGCCTGCCATTCAGTCTGTCTGTCTTCCTGCTTGTCCATCTGTCTGTCTGTCTGTCTTCCCGCTAACCTATTCCCTCTCATCCTCCACTTGCTCCATTTTTATCGTGTCTCTCATCTCGTTCTTTATATTCTATCTTCTCTCTCTTCCTCTTTCTCTTTTTATCATTTCAAGTGAGTCCCGCTATTGTTCGTCTTTGATCGTTTCTGGGCTCTCATTATTCTCTCTCTCTCTCTCTCTCTCTCTCTCTCTCTCTCTCTCTCTCTCTCTCTCTCTCTCTCTCTCTCATACACATTTGTACGTACTAACGCGTGTTTGTGCTCTTATATATATTGCAATACTTGTATTAGTATTCATATGTAAAAAGAGTAGACATAAGGCATTTGTCAAATTAATCGGTCCTCAGCGTTTGAATACTCGCACACACACACACACACACACACACAAGCAATAATAATACTAAATGCCACTTCATAACTGAGCCAAGAGTGAAGAATAATAGGGTAACTGTAATAGTAAAATTGGTGATAATAATAATACAAAAATAAATTGGTGATAATAAATAATACAAAATAAATTGGTGATAATAATAATACAAAATAAATTGGTGATAATAATAATACAAAATAAATTGGTGATAATAATAATACAAAATAAATTGGTGATAATAATAATACAAAATAAATTGGTGATAATAATAATACAAAATAAATTGGTGATGATAATAATACAAAATAAATGGTGATAATAATAATACACAATAAATTGGTGATAATAATAATACAAAATAAATTGGTGATAATAATAATACAAAATAAATTGGTGATAATAATAATACAAAATAAATTGGTGATAATAGTAATACAAAATAAATTGGTGATAGTAATAATACAAATAAATTGGTGATAATAATAATACAAAATAAATTGGTGATAATAATAATACAAAATAAATTGGTGATAATAATAATACAAATAAATTGGTGATAATAATAATACAAAATAAATTGGTGATAATAATAATACAAAATAAATTGGTGATCATAATAATACAAAATAAATTGGTGATAATAATAATACAAAATAAATTGGTGATAATAATAATACAAAATAAATTGGTGATAATAATAATACAAAATAAATTGGTGATAATAATAATACAAAATAAATTGGTGATAATAATAATACAAAATAAATCCGAGTTGAGAATAGCGCGCATGGATCCGAACACTGGGTGGTTTTAGATGGTCCTTTGTTTACTGTCTGGACCCCTGGTGTGTGTGTATGTGTCTGTGTGTGTGTGTATCAGTGTGTGTGTGTGTGTGTGTGTGTGTGTGTGTATGTATCTGTGCGTGTGTGTTTTGTATTGTGTTGTCTGTGTGTGTGTGTGTGTGTGTGTGTGTGTGGTGTAGTGGTGGTGGTTGTTGTTATTGCTGTGTTTTGTAGTGTATTTTCGTGTGCGTGTGTGTTTTGTATTGTGTTGTCTGTGTGTGTGTGTGTGTGTGGTGTAGCGGTGGTGGTTGTTGTTATTGCTGTGATTGTTTGTGCGTGTGTTGTGTAGTGTATTTTTGTGTGCGTGTGTGTTTTGTATTGTGATGTCTGTGTGTGTGTGTGTGTGTTCTTGGGTTCATCGTTACTATATTCTTTACTTATGCAGATTACAATGCAACTAGAGCTTCTGGCAATAATCATGTATGAACAAAATATTACATCCTTAAACATTGTATTATAAGCTAGGTTAGGTGAGGTTAGGGTATATTAGATCTGAATACGATAATGTATGCCTAAATATACATACATTTACTTGAACATGCGTGGGTTATATTTCGAGTTCCTTGTACCGAAAACAATTTGTGGGTTTGTGTATGGTGAAATCAACCAATATTTACGTGTTAATGGTCACTCGTAGTCAAATTTCTCTCTCCTCTCTCTCTCTCGCTCTCGCTCTCTCTCTCTCTCTCTCTCTCTCTCTCTCTCTCTCTCTCTCTCTCTCTCTCTCTCTTCTCTCTCTCTCTCTGTATATGGTGAAATTATGGAATGTTGGAGTATTTATTGTCACATGTAGTCAAGTGTCATGTCATTATGCATGGATGACGGTCTTGTTTGTTTTGATCAGATGGTCTTGATTGGTGTGTGTGTGTGAATATTTGAAAGTGTATTGTCACATGTATTCAAGTATCTGTGTGTATGTGTGCGTGAGAGAGAGTGAGAGAGAGTTGCATAGCGTTACATCGATGTACAGACTGCACAGACCTTGCGGTCCCTACTAGGCAGTCCAGACGTAATGCTAACATAGAATTTGCTACAAAGTGGAAGGCAAGGATAGCAAAGCAGAAGGCTCTCTCCCCACCCACCAGAGAGAGAGAGAGAGAGAGAGTGAGAGAGTGAATGAGTTTATTGTCACATATAGTCAAGTATCTGTGGCTCATTTTGCATGGCCGCATCCCTGTTTGTTTTGATCAGATGGTCGTGATTGCTGTATGAGAGAGAGAGAGAGAGAGAGAGAGAGAGAGAGAGAGAGAGAGAGAGAGAGAGAGAGAGAGAACAACTAGTCTCTATATGAAATGTGCTAATACATTGCATGATGTTATATATTTCAGTGATCCTAGTACGCATGTTTTTTTTATAACTTACGTAATTAATGAGTGTGTGTGTGTGTGTGTGTGTGTGTGTGTGTGTGTGTGTGTGTGTGTGTGTGCGCGCCAGTTCGTGACATAATAAGTATATGAGTGCATTTTAATTTAGCCACAGCCTTTCGTGTCTATGTTTCATGAGTCCATCACATAACCCATACTGTATAGTGATTGATTGGTGTTCAGGTGTCTGTTAGTTGGGATGTGTGTACATGCTTAGATTGATATGCAGGATTCGAAGTTGCATAATAAATCGTAGGCAGTGTCCACCATTCTTTAACTGCCTTCGTGGTGTAATGCATAAGGTGTTGATATTCGGTGTGAGCGTCCTGAGTTCGAATCCACGGACTGCCACATGTGTTTGTAATATTTCATTAATCGATTTTAGGAGTAGAGTTGGTTGTTAGATAGAACATATAATTGATCTTTATTGAGACAGGAGGGAATATGTGAACTCATATTATTTATGTTTTACACTGAACAATTTACCGTTACATAATGTATAACCTGTAGTCTCTTTAAGGGGAGGTATTTAGTTTGTTCCCTAGACCTCCATCAAGCTTAAAATTACACCCCCTTGAGTCCCTTTCAAGATATATTTGTACAATGTCTTTCCTCTTAAATTACAGGCTCGCTATCGCTCGCCAGGATAAAATTGACATCTGAATAGCACGAAAGGTCTTAATATGGGGTGAAAGTTCTTAAAATCGCTAAACTAATGGGGCAAACGTTTTTTAATATCAAAAGCAATGGGGCTAAACATGAGGGAGAAAGGGGTCAAGAAAAAAATCCCTTAAGTGGAGATCTCCCCTTAAGCTGGTGAAACTACTGTAGTTAAGTGTGATCTATACGAGCATTTCTGATGTGCGAAATTGATGCCATATTATTAAGGGGAGGTATTTAGTTTGTTCCCTACTTTTTCATCAAGCTTAAAATTTCACCCCCAGACCCCCTTTCAAGATAAATTTGTACATTTTTCGGTAAAAAAAATTCCAGGCCGGAGGCTGGTTGTAAATTACAGGCTCGCTATCGCCACCTTAACGGCACGAAAGGTCTTCAAATTGACAGAAATGGGGCAAAATGTCTTAAAATATCCAAACTACTAGGGCGAAGGTCTTAAAATCTCAAAAGCAATGGGGCTAAACATGAGGGAGAAAGGGGTCCAGAAAAAATCCCTCAAGTGGATATCTCCCCTTAAGATATTACAATTGGCGCATGAATACACTTCTCACCAGTTGTGTTGCTATGCATGACATCTTTAGAGAGCAAACCAGACTTCTTGTTTAAGTTTTGTTTGAATGCTACTCGATTAGTGTTTGATGTGTGCATCCATGTGTGTGTGTGTGCATCCATGTGTGTGTGTGTGCATCCATGTGTGTGTGTGTTACTCAGTTACTCAGTTACTTGTTCGTCAAGGGGAATCCACGCAATGCGAGCTAAGCTCATTATTATCGCGCCTCCTTAACTGGGAATGTATTGCGTGAAATGCATGTTAAGTGTTTTATGTACTGTTGCAATGGCTGTGGATGTGTGTGTAGTCTGTATTTAGCCAATTGGCGACATCGGAAACGAAGGCTTAGGGTGGATCTGTATGGTACCATTCTCACTATAGACGGTACCGTCTCACCCGAAGGCTTAGGTAGCCATCAGCTTAGGTGAACCATATGATACCCATCTCGCCTTGTACCATTTTTGCCAACCCCAGATGGGACGTCACAACGTCGTCCACTTTTCCAGGTACCTATTTTACAGCTAGGTGAACTGAGGCTAACACATGAAAGGAGACAAGCCCAATTTGTCTCCGCCCGGCCGGGGATTGAACCCCCGACCCCTCGTGTGTGAGACGAGAGCTCTACCTACTAGGCTACGGGTGTGTGTAAGGTGTATGGGTGTGTGCATCCATGTGTGTGTGTGTTGTTACGACCGGGCACTCGGGTACACTAGGGCTCTTACACAGGACTCGAGTATGGCTCGCTGCCACAACGGAAACACACGATCCCAACCCCAGAGTACTGCCAGCCGAACAAAAAACGCCACTACCCTCCAGAGTTCTATCTGCTATAACGGGGTATACAAGAACTCGGTACTAGCGTTTCACACAACAGACTAATAGCAAGACGGGAGTTATCTAGTCTGGTCAACAATCAAACAAAGAAGAAAGTACTACAACACTAAAGAATAGTGTTGGCCGAAGCCGAAGTAATCCACCCTTGAACTAAGAACTTAAGAAGTCCTCCACCCTCTACTTCGGATCGGCACTATTACGTTACGTTAAACAATAGTCCTCGAGCATCAAGCAAGGAATCTTCTGATAAGTTAGATGCTTCTCGAATGCTCATAAGAAGTAAGTATCGGATTTTGAACAGCAATTTAATGAATAACTCACTGGTAATTAAAGGCTTTAAATTGACATAAGAAGAATTATAAGAATAAGCAATAGGATATGGCAAACATTAAGAAGAAGTACTCCGACAATGCACTGGCAATAGCCTACTAAGATTGTGCTCGTGGGCCACTAATCTCTGAAGTAGCTAAGCGTGCCACACATGAAATCAATAGTGCAGAAACAATAATATACATAAGGAGAAGCTTCAATACTATGCTGTATCTGCTGGTCGAGCAAAGTCTAGCTGGGATACATAAGGTTAAGAGACAATGGCTGAGCAAGCGGCTCGTAGCCTAGCGAGGTCCTTAAGACTGTGCGGCCAAATTACGGTAATTGACGGGATGCTCTCTTGAGAGATCCAGATCACTAGTATCTGGTTCTCTCCTGGCGATCCTCTCAAAGTCAAGCAAATGAGATAACACAGTGTTGGGTGGCATAGGCAAAAGCCCTCACTCGCAACACAGTGCTAAACTCCCACGGTACACAGTCAGAAAGACCACCTAGGCGTTCCACGTCTCCGTTGCAATTGTACTGGTTCAACCGCAACCTAGTACTCATAGGAAATCACAACTCAGAAACCCTATCCCAGTCTAGCATTGCCTAAACCAGCAGAAAACAGGAACATGAATAATCGCACACAGGGAAATGCATATACGAGTGCAACAAACATCAATCAATCCTATTCTAGTTAACCCTTCCAAAAATAGGCTATCTAACAGGCACTTATCTCGTGAGAACTCAAGCGATAATACTTTGGCTGACTAAATCTGCACCAAAGGGGTCATGGAGGTTAAACAGGGACGAGAAGAGAAGAAGATAGGCTGTTCAGAGAGTAGAGAAAGTTCACATCAGTCGGAAGAATATGGATAGTTGCAAGGGATATGAGAAGTCGCTTTGCCTGATGAGTTCTGAAGAATGGTGGCAAGAACCTCTCTTTTTATACTCGGCCCTCTAGCGGCATATCTCAAACTACTTAAGGACCGCCCACTGGCAATCATGACGTCATATTCTCTCTCAATCTGGGATCGACAAAGGATTTCCCACGCGCTGAGAGGGAGGAAGGGAGGAGGGAGGAGGGAATTAGGCCTACCTGCCCGCGTGGCGCACTCACTGGTCCCCGTTACGTAATATCTCTCTCTCTCTCCTCTCATCATTACATATAAGTCCCACACACAATACTTATAACTAATGATATAAAATAGAACTCGTTGACTCAGATGAAAACAAAATACATATTTATAATACTTATAGTACAACGGCTCACATAAACTAAGTTAGGAAACTCTACACAGACTACAGCCAAAGTTCCTGCCCTGACGATCCTAGCGAGAGTGGGGCCTGACTGGGCGTTCTGTACAGCATGCTCATACTCGACATGCGTCACACCTCCCCCAAGATTTTACTTGCTCAACCCTGAGCTAAAATCTGATATACAGAACCCCATCAAACCCCTCACACCCAGCGACCGCATGGTACTAAAACAACGCTGAGTTTATCACTAAAACACATCTTATAAAAAAAAAATTCACATTTCATAACTCCTCCCAACAATAGTAAAAGACATAATATCATGCTCCCAGAGCGAGCTTACAGCAGCTCAGCCGTTTGATAGTTCGTGGACTACTCAAACACTATAGGCTATGACAAACTTATACAATTATCTATATCAAAAAGAAAGAGTTTTTATATGATTTTTATATTTTAATATGTTTTTTTTTCCGGCTGCACTATAAGGGCAGCCTATTTTCTTCTATACCAAACGCTCAACAATCCTGCTTTACGACCCAATACGCTGGGCTACAACCGCGAGCCAACAAGCACCAAGCGCAAAATACTACTCAAACCAAAGCAGGAGGCTACCCGTGTGTCAATCTACCCAGGATCATATACCCCTGAACGACCACATGCAACCTCGTTGTCACAACCGGCAATATGGCT
The DNA here is from genome assembly GCA_037953745.1 of Lithodes maja. Classification (NCBI taxonomy): domain Eukaryota; kingdom Metazoa; phylum Arthropoda; class Malacostraca; order Decapoda; family Lithodidae; genus Lithodes; species Lithodes maja. The sequence goes on along the minus strand of JBAKBP010041236.1, from coordinate 2,756 downwards.
TATGTCCAGGTTATATACCAATAACCTTAGTGACCACCTGGTCAGCCTCATATTCCGATTGTGAAACTGGTCCAAGATCTCGAGAGGGTAATGATCTGGGTAAACTACACCGACCGGACCATAGGCTGGAACATAGATCTCGAAATGCCCCAGCGCATCATTGTCCTTTTCACTTTCATTCATCAGGCTCTGACACGTTGCTAGTGCATTCATAAGTCCATCAGCATAACATTGCACTGGTAGGTACTCCCGTCCACAACAAAACCACATACCTCTTTAGCACGCTCGGACAAAGTTACAAGCAACGACCACTCACGACATTCCTTATCCCTCAGATCCTTCGTCCACACGTAATCCAGCTCTGCTTGCACCATAGGCTGTCGAGCAGGATTTATACGGTAGGGAATTAAACTGAGCCTTGCACTATCTCCAGCCTGCATGTCGGATTCCACCCCGTACATCAGGCCTGGAGAAGCAACAAACATGCGAAAGTACTGCCATAGCCTAGCAAACAACTGCCATGCACTGTCTCCACGAACAACATGCCTAGTGCCCTCCCACAACCCAGCCGAGACCGCAGCTTCTAACCTGTAGTCTCCCTCCTTCTCCACCTTCGTCCCTAGAACAGCCAGGTCATGAGAGGGACAATCAGTACCACCTGTGCAGTCACTCCCACAGTTCATTATTGCTAAGGCTTCCCCGCCGATACCGTACATGCGCACCCCCACATTCCTTGTGACGACATCTGCCTGCTCAGCATCACCGCTTTTAGAGACATGGCCAGATACAGTCGGTCTATGGTAGGGCTGTTGCATTAGACTAGAGCAACATTGGGAGGCTATGCGACGACCGGGCACTGCGATACCACAGCCGACCTTACCAATCTGCTCAATGTCCTCCTTTTGACCACCACCCTTGGCAGCCATGGGTCGACCCTGACCTGGCAACCATGCCAAAGCCTCGTCGCCCACCTTGAACCACCGAAACAACGAGGCTAACGGTCTTTCAACATTCACGTGACCTGCCCGTGGAACATCTTGCACCGCCCGAGTTGTGAGACTCAGGGGCTCGGCACGACCAGTGGGGTATGAACCGAGCTGGTGCTGGAGTGCTGCACACTGCTGCTCAGGCAGGTGCTCTAGCGCTTCCACAGCCACCAGACTCGTGTCCCCCGCCCACTGTTCCGCCGAGACATGACAATCCCTTCTCTCCTCCACCTGTGCCCTACTACCCCCCTCTCCTTCTCCACCTTGGCCGCGGCAGACCAACGCAGGGACAGTAGGCTGCTCAGGTGGTTGCCTCACAAACTCCTCCAACAGGTTCACATGACATGCTTCCCCGTCCTCGTGTTTAATCTCGACAGCACCATTACCACACTTCTGAACTTCCGGATCCTCCAACTGCAGTTTACAAATATCTGAGGGAACCAACTTGTCTAGGTGCTTCCGAAGCAACCCAAGTCCTTCCCCAATATCAAACTGAGCAACCCTTTTTTCTCTCCGTGTGCAACGTTGCTGCCTCGGAGTCTCTTCCGGCCCTACCTCCTCACTAGCTGTGATAGGTCCTGGGGCCTCTCCAGACTCTAACATAGGTGCCAATACTGAATCACCCAGGAGAGCCGCCGAGTCAAAACTCTTAAAACCAACTCCAGCTTTAGCCTCCTCCTGTTGATCGTTCCTCTGCTTGGTCTGAAGACGGAGGACTAGGCTGTGACACTTTAGCTGCCCGAGCTCGGGTGACAACACACGCCATGGGTTGTGTCTGGCACCGCTCGACCCACTCTTGTTCTCCCCCACTCACGTCGGCCGGCCTCTCGGCAACGACTAAGGGTAGAACCTCAGAAGCGGGCATTGCAAAGTCGTTGCCGAGAAGAAGGTCGACGCCCTCCACTGGCAGTTTCTCCACAATCCCGACATCCAATTCACGTGTCACACCATCCACCTCCAACTCCAACCGCACCAGCGGGTATGACCGAGTTGCATTAATACCCTGCACCACTACCACCCGAGCCGCATTTATAGGGTAGCCAGTCAAGTTATTCATCAGAGTCTGGGAAGCACCTGTATCACGCAAGACCTCTACTCCATGCTTGCGCCCCGCCCACATCACGCAACCCCGTCCTCTATGGTCGCAAAAAACATCCTGAGCAGGGTTCGAGCCTCCCAGGTGCTTCTGCATTGGCTGTGCCTCAGCCTCTGACGAACTGCCCCGGGCAAACTCAGAAAACTTCAGAGACACACCAATGTTGCAGGCCAAAGACACAGCTGCTGTAGGTGGTTTGCTAGGACAGACTCTTGCAAAGTGCCCCTTTTCATGACAATGATAACACTCCAACTCCCCTCTGGGCTTCCCTTGGTACTGGGAAGGGCCCGGCCCCTTCTTAAATGGGACGGTGCTAGTCTTGTGGTCAGTCTTGGTATCATAGCTCTTGTACTTGTTTGCATAAGGTATATCACTAACTCGGGGGGGTGGGGCGTCACGCCCCTTGTTACCTGCCTCACTACGCTGGGCAGACCCGCACCCACGAATTAGTGATAGCCGGAGGTCAGCCATCTCAGCTGCCTCCTGTAGAGTTTTTGGGTTCTTTTCTTTAATTGTTAAAGTCATTTCTGCACCTGTACACTTATAAAACTGCTCGAGCAGAAACAGCTCAGTCAACTGTTCGGCCGTCTCAGCTTTCTCAGAACGTGTCCAGTTTGTAAGTGCATCTTTTAAGTCCCGGGCATGTTCAAGAAAGGTCGCCTCCCTAGTCTTCG
>JBAKBP010041235.1:0-12412 GCA_037953745.1 Lithodes maja | reverse complement strand
GTATTCCTGAAACAATTCTTATGAGTGGTCTGGAGACTATGGGTGGTATTCTGAAACAATTCTTATGAGTGGGCTGAGACTATGGGTGGTATTCCTGAAACAATTCTTATGAGTGGTCTGGAGACTATGGGTGGTATTCCTGAAACAATTCTTATGAGTGGTCTGGAGACTATGGGTGGTATTCCTGAAACAATTCTTATGAGTGGTCTGGAGACTATGGGTGGTATTCTTTCAGCTAGGTCACTCTTATGAGTGGTCTGGAGACTATGGGTGGTATTCTGAAACAATTCTTATGAGTGGTCTGGAGACTATGGGTGGTATTCCTGAAACAATTCTTATGAGTGGTCTGGAGACTATGGGTGGTATTCTGAAACAATTCTTATGAGTGGTCTGGAGACTATGGGTGGTATTCTGAAACAATTCTTATGAGTGGTCTGGAGACTATGGGTGGTATTCCTGAAACAATTCTTATGAGTGGTCTGGAGACTATGGGTGGTATTCTGAAACAATTCTTATGAGTGGTCTGGAGACTATGGGTGGTATTCTGAAACAATTCTTATGAGTGGTCTGGAGACTATGGGTGGTATTCCTGAAACAATTCTTATGAGTGGTCTGGAGACTATGGGTGGTATTCCTGAAACAATTCTTATGAGTGGTCTGGAGACTATGGGTGGTATTCCTGAAACAATTCTTATGAGTGGTCTGGAGACTATGGGTGGTATTCCTGAAACAATTCTTATGAGTGGTCTGGAGACTATGGGTGGTATTCTGAAACAATTCTTATGAGTGGTCTGGAGACTATGGGTGGTATTCCTGAAACAATTCTTATGAGTGGTCTGGAGACTATGGGTGGTATTCCTGAAACAATTCTTATGAGTGGTCTGGAGACTATGGGTGGTATTCTGAAACAATTCTTATGAGTGGTCTGGAGACTATGGGTGGTATTCTGAAACAATTCTTATGAGTGGTCTGGAGACTATGGGTGGTATTCTGAAACAATTCTTATGAGTGGTCTGGAGACTATGGGTGGTATTCTGAAACAATTCTTATGAGTGGTCTGGAGACTATGGGTGGTATTCTGAAACAATTCTTATGAGTGGTCTGGAGACTATGGGTGGTATTCTGAAACAATTCTTATGAGTGGTCTGGAGACTATGGGTGGTATTCTGAAACAATTCTTATGAGTGGTCTGGAGACTATGGGTGGTATTCTGAAACAATTCTTATGAGTGGTCTGGAGACTATGGGTGGTATTCTGAAACAATTCTTATGAGTGGTCTGGAGACTATGGGTGGTATTCTGAAACAATTCTTATGAGTGGTCTGGAGACTATGGGTGGTATTCTGAAACAATTCTTATGAGTGGTCTGGAGACTATGGGTGGTATTCTGAAACAATTCTTATGAGTGGTCTGGAGACTATGGGTGGTATTCTGAAACAATTCTTATGAGTGGTCTGGAGACTATGGGTGGTATTCTGAAACAATTCTTATGAGTGGTCTGGAGACTATGGGTGGTATTCTGAAACAATTCTTATGAGTGGTCTGGAGACTATGGGTGGTATTCTGAAACAATTCTTATGAGTGGTCTGGAGACTATGGGTGGTATTCTGAAACAATTCTTATGAGTGGTCTGGAGACTATGGGTGGTATTCTGAAACAATTCTTATGAGTGGTCTGGAGACTATGGGTGGTATTCTGAAACAATTCTTATGAGGGGGCTGGAGACTATGGGTGGTATTCTGAAACAATTCTTATGAGTGGTCTGGAGGCTATGGGTGGTATTCTGAAACAATTCTTATGAGTGGTCTGGAGACTATGGGTGGTATTCTGAAACAATTCTTATGAGTGGTCTGGAGACTATGGGTGGTATTCTGAAACAATTCTTATGAGTGGTCTGGAGACTATGGGTGGTATTCTGAAACAATTCTTATGAGTGGTCTGGAGACTATGGGTGGTATTCTGAAACAATTCTTATGAGTGGTCTGGAGACTATGGGTGGTATTCTGAAACAATTCTTATGAGTGGTCTGGAGACTATGGGTGGTATTCTGAAACAATTCTTATGAGTGGTCTGGAGACTATGGGTGGTATTCCTGAAACAATTCTTATGAGTGGTCTGGAGACTATGGGTGGTATTCTGAAACAATTCTTATGAGTGGTCTGGAGGCTATGGGTGGTATTCTGAAACAATTCTTATGAGTGGTCTGGAGACTATGGGTGGTATTCTGAAACAATTCTTATGAGTGGTCTGGAGACTATGGGTGGTATTCTGAAACAATTCTTATGAGTGGTCTGGAGACTATGGGTGGTATTCTGAAACAATTCTTATGAGTGGTCTGGAGACTATGGGTGGTATTCTGAAACAATTCTTATGAGTGGTCTGGAGACTATGGGTGGTATTCTGAAACAATTCTTATGAGTGGTCTGGAGACTATGGGTGGTATTCTGAAACAATTCTTATGAGTGGTCTGGAGACTATGGGTGGTATTCCTGAAACAATTCTTATGAGTGGTCTGGAGACTATGGGTGGTATTCTGAAACAATTCTTATGAGTGGTCTGGAGGCTATGGGTGGTATTCTGAAACAATTCTTATGAGTGGTCTGGAGACTATGGGTGGTATTCTGAAACAATTCTTATGAGTGGTCTGGAGGCTATGGGTGGTATTCTGAAACAATTCTTATGAGTGGTCTGGAGACTATGGGTGGTATTCTGAAACAATTCTTATGAGTGGTCTGGAGACTATGGGTGGTATTCTGAAACAATTCTTATGAGTGGTCTGGAGACTATGGGTGGTATTCCTGAAACAATTCTTATGAGTGGTCTGGAGACTATGGGTGGTATTCTGAAACAATTCTTATGAGTGGTCTGGAGGCTATGGGTGGTATTCTGAAACAATTCTTATGAGTGGTCTGGAGACTATGGGTGGTATTCTGAAACAATTCTTATGAGTGGTCTGGAGGCTATGGGTGGTATTCTGAAACAATTCTTATGAGTGGTCTGGAGACTATGGGTGGTATTCTGAAACAATTCTTATGAGTGGTCTGGAGACTATGGGTGGTATTCTGAAACAATTCTTATGAGTGGTCTGGAGACTATGGGTGGTATTCTGAAACAATTCTTATGAGTGGTCTGGAGACTATGGGTGGTATTCTGAAACAATTCTTATGAGTGGTCTGGAGACTATGGGTGGTATTCCTGAAACAATTCTTATGAGTGGTCTGGAGACTATGGGTGGTATTCTGAAACAATTCTTATGAGTGGTCTGGAGGCTATGGGTGGTATTCTGAAACAATTCTTATGAGTGGTCTGGAGACTATGGGTGGTATTCTGAAACAATTCTTATGAGTGGTCTGGAGACTATGGGTGGTATTCTGAAACAATTCTTATGAGTGGTCTGGAGACTATGGGTGGTATTCTGAAACAATTCTTATGAGTGGTCTGGAGACTATGGGTGGTATTCTGAAACAATTCTTATGAGTGGTCTGGAGACTATGGGTGGTATTCTGAAACAATTCTTATGAGTGGTCTGGAGACTATGGGTGGTATTCCTGAAACAATTCTTATGAGTGGTCTGGAGACTATGGGTGGTATTCTGAAACAATTCTTATGAGTGGTCTGGAGGCTATGGGTGGTATTCTGAAACAATTCTTATGAGTGGTCTGGAGACTATGGGTGGTATTCTGAAACAATTCTTATGAGTGGTCTGGAGACTATGGGTGGTATTCTGAAACAATTCTTATGAGTGGTCTGGAGGCTATGGGTGGTATTCCTGAAACAATTCTTATGAGTGGTCTGGAGACTATGGGTGGTATTCCTGAAACAATTCTTATGAGTGGTCTGGAGACTATGAGTGGTATTCCTGAAACAATTCTTATGAGTGGTCTGGAGACTATGGGTGGTATTCCTGAAACAATTCTTATGAGTGGTCTGGAGACTATGGGTGGTATTCTGAAACAATTCTTATGAGTGGTCTGGAGACTATGGGTGGTATTCTGAAACAATTCTTATGAGTGGTCTGGAGGCTATGGGTGGTATTCTGAAACCATTCTTATGAGTGGTCTGGAGACTATGGGTGGTATTCTGAAACAATTCTTATGAGTGGTCTGGAGACTATGGGTGGTATTCCTGAAACAATTCTTATGAGTGGTCTGGAGACTATGGGTGGTATTCTGAAACAATTATTTCCCCTCCGAACGCCTGATACCGAACGAATATTGTGGGAATGAGTTGGGTTTAAGGGGAGATGGGTAATTTTTATGGTCCTCCTTCTTCCTCGTGTTTAGCCTCATTAGTTTTCATATTTTAAGACGTTCGCCCCATCAGTTTGTAGATTTTAAAACCTTTCGTCCCCTTTCTATATCAATATCATAGACCATTCGTGCCATTTAGGTGTCGATATTTTCCTGGCGAGCGATAGTGAGCCTGTAATTTTAAGAGAAACTGGCTTTCGGCCGAAACATTTTTCTATCGAAAAATGTACAAATGTATCTTGAAGGGGGGTCTAGGGAGTGTTTTTTAAAGTTTGATTAAGAGCTAGCAAGGGAGCTTAACCCTCTCCGACATATGACGCGATTTTGAGCCTATTAGGGATACTTTAAAGCCTTTGTTACCATCAGGGGTATTTAGAAACCTTTAGTTTAGTTATTTCAACCTCTGCAGTTGTCTTTGAGTTAGCTGTGTTGAGCCTATTGGGGATACTTTAAAGCCTTTGTTACCATCAGGGGTATTTATAAACCTTTAGTTTAGTTATTTCAACCTCTGCAGTTGTCTTTGAGTTAGCTGTGTTGAGCCTATTGGGGATACTTTAAAGCCTTTGTTACCATCAGGGGTATTTATAAACCTTTAGTTTAGTTATTTCAACCTCTGCAGTTGTCTTTGAGTTAGCTGTGTTGAGCCTATTGGGGATACTTTGAAGCCTTTGTTACCATCAGGGGTATTTATAAACCTTTAGTTTAGTTATTTCAACCTCTGCAGTTGTCTTTGAGTTAGCTGTGTTGAGCCTATTGGGGATACTTTAAAGCCTTTGTTACCATCAGGGGTATTTATAAACCTTTAGTTTAGTTATTTCAACCTCTGCAGTTGTCTTTGAGTTAGCTGTGGGCAGAAAACTAATTTTGGAGAGGTAATTATAAGAGTGAGAGAACTCTATTTCTTATTACTAATCTGGTAACCTCTGCGTCATATGAGCGTGAAAGGGTTAAGCAAATAATGTATACAGTATATATATATCCACTGTCCCCATAAGAATAGCACTCTACGGCATCCGAATGTACGGTTGCGCTAATAAGTCATGTCCCAGCTGTCATTACGTTTGGCTCGCTCTGTGCTGTTTTAATGTCTGTCAGATGTTGCATAGGGTGAGTAAGTGTAGGAACATGTGTGTATATTTCCCTTGACATGAAGAAATAAAGCTTAGATATTGCTGATACCAATTATTGATCAAAACATACTTATGCCGAGACATCACTTATTAGCGCGAATGTACCTCCACATTCTTGTCACGCCAAATTACTGGATGGGAATCTTTATACAATAGAAAGTAGATCTTGGAGTACAAAAGATGGAAGATTTGCCTTAACCCTCTCCGACATATGACGCGATTTTGAGCCTATTAGGGATACTTTAACCCTCTCCGACATATGACGCGATTTTAAGCCTATTAGGGATACTTTAAAGCCTTTGTTACCATCAGGGGTATTTAGAAACCTTTAGTTTAGTTATTTCAACCTCTGCAGTTGTCTTTGAGTTAGCTGTGGGCAGAAAACTAATTTTGGAGAGGTAATTATAAGAGTGAGAGAACTCTTTATTATTGCTAATCTGGCAACCTCTGCGTCATATGTGCGTGCAAGGGTTAAAAAGTTAATTGGATCTCAAGGTTGGCAGTGCTGTGCGTTTATATTTAATGAATACATATTTTATTTGCTAGAGATCTTTCCTAAGCTGCATAATATCGTCTAATAAGATCCAGAATAAGCTGGTAATACGCGTTATGATCCTCAAAGGGTTAAGGGGGATGGGCGTCTTTATTTAAGCTGTTAATACGCGTTATGATCCTCAAAGGGTTAAGGGGGATGGGCGTATTTATTTAAGCAGTTAATACGCGTTATGATCCTCAAAGGGTTAAGGGGGATGGGCGTATTTATTTAAGCAGTTAATACGCGTTATGATCCTCAAAGGGTTAAGGGGGATGGGCGTATTTATTTAAGCAGTTAATACGCGTTATGATCCTCAAAGGGTTAAGGGGGATGGGCGTATTTATTTCCTCATGTGTATATTTTTATATTTTTTTTAGTTTCCTCCATCGACCTCCATCAAGCTTTATATAAAACACCTCCCAAGACCCTCCTTCAAGGTAAATTTGTGCGTTTTCCGATAGAAAAATGTCCCGGCCAATGGCCGGCTTCTCTTAAACTACAGGCTCGCTATCGCACGCCAAGAAAAAAATCGACACCTAAATGACACGGAAAGTCTTAATATTGACAAATAAATGGCACGAAGTGTCTTAAAATCGCCAAACTAATGGGCCGAACGTCATAAAATCTAAAAAAGAATGGGGCTAAGCATGAGGGAGAAGGGGGGGGGGGGTTTGCAGGAGAGAAAAAAAAACTATTATCCCCCCTTAAAACCATAGTAGCAGCGAGGAAACCCTCCCCGGGACAGGTGACTCACTGCTTGATACGCCACCACACCTGTACACACACACTGTCCCTTGTATCCCCTCCCTTTTCCCTTTAGTCCACCCTTTGTTTACGTTTTCTGCCATTCTTTTAGGGCTTTGTTTATTTTCTTCTGCCGTTCTTTTTAGGCTTTGTTTATATTTCTGCCATTCTTTTTAGGCTTTGTTTACATTTCTGCCATTCTTTTTAGGCTTTGTTTACATTCTGCCATTCTTTTTAGGCTTTGTTTATATTTCTGCCATTCTTTTTAGGCTTTGTTTACATTTCTGCCATTCTTTTTAGGCTTTGTTTACATTTCTGCCATTCTTTTTAGGCTTTGTTTACATTCTGCCATTCTTTTTAGGTTTTGTTTATATTTCTGCCATTATGTTAGGGTTTTGTTTACATTTTCTGCGATTCTTTTAGGGATTTGTTTACGTTTTCTGCGATTCTTTTAGGGATATTTATGTTTTCTGCGATTCTTTTAGGGTTTTGTTTACGTTTTCTGCGATTCTTTTAGGGATATTTATGTTTTCTGCGATTCTTTTAGGGTTTTGTTTACGTTTTCTGCGATTCTTTTAGGGATTTGTTTACGTTTTCTGTCATTCTTTTACGGGTTTGTTTATTGTCTTCTGACATTCGTTTAGGGTTATGTTTCTCCATCTTCGTTTGTTAGAATATAGAAGATAGCTCAATTTTTGTATTTATTTGTTTTTCTGTCGAGTGTCATATATAAGGTTTTCATTCTACGTGGACAAGATAAATCCTGTCCCTTCTAAACCATCTTTTATCTTCTACATAATGGTTTAGATACAATCAGCCTCGTATTTAATCACCAGTGCCCGGTCATATATATATATATATATATATATATATATATATATATATATACATATATATATATATATATATTGTTATTTGCGTTCCTAATATTACTACCAAAGATACTAATATATATACTAAAAACTCGATGTATGGCAATATCGTTAGAAGAGGGATTTTGTCAAGTTCGCTTTCATTCTCACTAGTATTTTTGTCTTCAATATTCTTAGTAAAACAGCAAAAGCAAAACACTAATAATAATAATAATAATAATATATAATAATAATAAAAACATGGTAATTGAACTATTTACTTTTGGATCTCCTTTTTCACCGTTTTCCCACCTACATCCAAGTCTTATTAAACTCTTAGGTAAACACTAGCCACGTTTCAAATATAAATATGTGAACATTTATGGTGACCGGTCAACTCAACCAGTTGACCATTTCAACCAGTACCAAATCAACCAATACGGTTAGGTTAGGTTAGTACTTTATTTTGGCACTGGTTTGGTTGGTCTGGGTTAATTTGGCACTGGTTGAGAGCTACTGGTTGAAATGGTCTACTGGTTGAGATGACATGGAACCGAACCTTTATACTTTTGAAGAGCCAGCAATATAAATCAGACAGTCAATTGAATCCGTTGATGCTATATTTATTTAATCCGTTGATGCTATATTTATTTAATCCGTTGATGCTATATTTATTTAATCCGTTGATGCTATATTTATTTAATCCGTTGATGCTATATTTATTTAATCCGTTGATGCTATATTTATTTAATCCGTTGATGCTATATTTATTTAATCCGTTGATGCTATATTTATTTAATCCGTTGATGCTATATTTATTTAATCCGTTGATGCTATATTTATTTAATCCGTTGATGCTATATTTATTTAATCCGTTGATGCTATACTTATTTAATCCGTTGATGCTATATTTATTTAATCCGTTGATGCTATATTTATTTAATCCGTTGATGCTATATTTATTTAATCCGTTGATGCTATATTTATTTAATCCGTTGATGCTATATTTATTTAATCCGTTGATGCTATATTTATTTAATCCGTTGATGCTATATTTATTTAATTTATATTGATTTAATTTATATATTTGAGTAACTACTATTCCGTTGTATTTGCTCAAGAAAGAGAATGTTCTTCATATTGACAAATAAATGGGGGGAAAAGGTCTTAACATCGCCAAACTAATGGGACAAGTGTCTTAAAATCTCAAAACTAATGGGGCTAAGCATGAAGGAGAAGGGGTCTAAAAAACTAAAACTTAAAATTATCCTGTCATAGCGAAGGATTTACGTTATCCAGGTTTGGGTTTCTAGGATTTGTGAAGATTTCGAGCTACATAATTCAAAATATCGAAAATCCCAATATATACTGTATATATAAACTTTCTAAAATATATTAAATACTCTTGGTTTGAAAATGTTACCATTAATTTATCAGTCGAAAATTATGTATATATATATATATATATATATATATATATTGGTCTAGTACTCTGAATGGTTGCCTCAAAATAGTCAGTGTAATATTTCTAAATCAGTAACAGTTTTTTCTCTCTCTCTCTCTCTCTCTCTCTCTCTCTCTCTCTCTCTCTCTCTCTCTCTCTCTCTGATGGAAGTTGGGGAGAGAGCCCTCTTCTTTGCTATCCCTTTCCTTCCCCTTTCTCTTACTATCGGGTTTGCTATCCCTACTAGAATAAAGTCCTGACCACCTCGCTGGGATCGTAAGTTGTGTGTGACCAGTGAATCTATGTAAGGTGTAAATCTATGTAAGTTTCTCTCCATATTGTTTTAGTATACACATTAGTACCCAGTATATCACCGGTGTGGTTGGAGGTAGTAGTTACCTGAGCACTGTTAATTAGAAAGAGTAATACCGTGTGTAGGAACCTGTTTAGTTGTCCCCCGGTGTAATGGTGTGGTCAGGGGCTCGTTGTACCCTGTTCAAAATAATTAGACCAACAGGTATATATACAGTATATATATATATATATATATATATATATATATATATATATATATATATATAGAGAATCGCAATAATCCGGGACGAGCTCAATAGAAGAAAAAGAAGAAATAGGAGGAGCAAGACAAGAAGAAGAAGAAGAAGGAGCAAGAGAAGAAGAAGAAGAAGAAGAAGGAGCAAGACAAGAAGAAGAAGAAGAAGCATAGAAACTCGTAGCGCATTTTGATACATCGACGAGCAGAGTTTATTGTAATGCTTATTTTGTTTTTCTTTTCTTTTTTTTAAGAGACAATGAACGGAGGCAGGAAAAACACAGATAAAACAAAAAGGTCCATGTGCCTAAAGGCATCCTCCATTCATAAAATTTTTGTAACAACTGGATTTAAACATTTGTAGATTGTAAGTTTGTGGAAAGCAATTCGAGGGAAGTGAATTCCAAAGAGTAGTAGCTCTGGGGATAAATGAATTCTGATAAGCAGAAGTTCTGCATTGTGGAAGAGAAAGTGTAAATTCATGGGCGCTCTCAGCTGCCCTAGTTCTACGGGGAAAGATGTGGAGAGGCGGCACAATTGAAGCAAGTTCCTCAGAACAATTGCTGTGAAAATATCTGTAGAATAATGCAAGGGATGCAACGTTTCTTCGTATGGATAATGTAGGAAGGTACTGTGTGATTGCAGGGTTATTGATTAATCTAATAGCTTTATTTTGAATTTTGTCCAACTGCCTCAATGCAACCACTCCACTTCCACCCCACAGAGGTGAACAGTTTGGTTGATGCATGTAGCCTACAGTCATTTCAAGGGCCCGCCTACTGTTGTGCCTTGTTGTTATTGTGTGGGATTTATTTATTTATTTATTAACTAATTTTGTATATGTTTATTTATATTATTTATTTAATTGGTTTTCCTTTTCCTTTTTTTGTATTATTGTTTTTTTAATGTTTTTATTTTATTAATTTACTGTATTTATATAAATTATATTGTTTAATAAATGGTCTCGTGTGACGCCGGTTTAAACATGAGCAGGGTCTTATCTGTAACGGCATGGGGTAGCCAAAAGATGGTCTCCTTTTTGTTTATATTTTGTTTTTATATATATATATATATATATATATATATATACACAGTATATACTGTAGGTGTTAGTACTGGGGACACAGATTTCACCTCGTCTATTTTTATCTGACCTAATTTCTGCATCAGGTAATGCAAGCATGGAGTAAATGTTATGTATAGTGGGACAAGATTATATATATATATATATATATATGTGTGTTTCTAATTTCTCAGTTTGGATCGAACCGTCGACCATCAGGACGATAGCCGACGCTTTAATCAACTACACCACGGCAGCCTAAAGCGTCGGCTATCGTCCTGATGGTCGACGGTTCGATCCCCACTGAGAGATTAGAAACATTTAGTGGCTCACGTGTATTTGTGATATATTCTCAATATATATATACTGTATTATATAATTATATATACCTGTATATATATATATATATATATATATATTTTTTTTTTTTTTTTATATATACTCACGGGTGTTTCGCGAGTTTTATTAGATATCAAAAATTAAAGATTAGGTCATTGCTATTCAAAATAAAAAATGTATAGACATAATAGACAATGTTATTTGTTTACAGCTATGGCCCATTAACCTAACAAGTGCGCATGGGGGTAATTGGAAACGTCCCCCTGTGCTGACGTATTTGAGGTGTTTCCGTCACTAAAATATTCATTGTACCATTAATAGCATTAATACTTATCCATATGCGCCTATTATGGGTTGATTATAAAGGTATTAACCTGAAACAACAATAAAACGAGTGAAAACAGCGTTTGGATGGTCAAAATCGGAGATATAGCCCGCGAGTTGTATAATGTATGGGTGAGGCAAACTGCTTTCCCGCCAATTTCCCCCAAGGCCACTGAGACACAGTCGATCGATACTCTCTGTCTCTCTCTTGCACTCGCTTGCCATCAGTGATGACAACACCCTGCTTGCAACTCGCTAATGTTAGCACGAAAATATACCTCAGCATAAGGGAATAACAGGGAAAATAGGTGATAACTGAAGGAGAGGAGGAAAGTGGGGAAGGAGGGGAGGTAGAGGACTGAGATTTTGCATGGCCCAGGGGCCCCAAAAAAAAAAAAAAAAAAAAAAAAAAAAAATCGATGTCAAAAGTTGATTTTTTTTTTTCACTCACTCTTAAGAGTCTCCCCGCAGTCCGCCGGGGGAACTCTTAAGAGTCTCCCCGCAGTTCCCGGGTTAAAGTCTACATTTGGCTGTTTCTGCATATCTTGTCTCTTTTATAGTATTTTGTCTCTCCGTTTCAGTATATTGTCTCCGTTACATTATTTTGTCTCTTTTTAAGTATTTTGTCTCCGTTTCAGTATTTTGTCTCTCCGTTTCAGTATTTTGTCTCCGTTTCAGTATTTTGTCTCTCCGTTTCAGTATTTTGTCTCCGTTTCAGTATTGTGTCTCTCCGTTTCAGTATTTTGTCTCCGTTTCAGTATTTTGTCTCCGTTTAAGTATTGTGTCTCTCCGTTTCAGTATTTTGTCTCCTTTTCAGTATTTTGTCTCCTTTTCAGTATTTTGTCTCTTTTTCAGTAGTTTGTCTCTTTTTCAGTATTTTGTCTCTCCGTTACGTTATTTTGTCACTTTTTTTAGTATGTTGTCTCTCCGTTTCAGTATATTGTCTCTCTTTTTCAGTATTATGTGTCCTTTTTTTCAGTAGTTTGTCCCTCCATAACAGTATTTTGTCTCTCTCGTTCCAGATGCGCGCGTTGGTTCCGGGTACCGGTCAGCCGCGCAGGACCTGGCTCTGGTGGTGGGTCAAGAGATGTTTGGTTGTGTGGTGAGAGTGGTGGTGTCTCTACTACCACCTTCACCATCACCATCACCACCATGACTCCTCCACCTCTCCACCAACAACCAC
>JBAKBP010041234.1:0-12414 GCA_037953745.1 Lithodes maja | reverse complement strand
GTTGTTTTTGTGTTTTCCCTGTTCTTGCTCTGTCTTGAGTCGGCTTCCCCCAAAATGGGGATTGGGCCTGAGCATATAGATAGATAGATAGATAGTATGAAGGTGACAAAAGGCAAAGCTGCCTGTAACAAGTATATCCCCCGAAGTTGGAGGAGTGATAGTCACTACCGGTATGTATATTGTATATATATATATATTTTTTGTTTTCATGTATTGGCAAGAAGTTTGGTGTGCTTGCTCTTTGTGTAGAATGTAGATGAAACATAGCCTACAGAAACAGACAGTGAGGGAAACCAGACAAATGAAACAGGAGTTCCAGCAACTCCTCATATTCATATGCCTATGAGGCCTCCCCTGGATATTGCCTTCCTTGATTGGTGTCTACAATTTCCCCAAGGTGTCTTCAATCTCCCCAGGGTACATTAGTAAAGCTTTGAAATTGACAATGTCTTGGTGTTAGCACTGTTGAGGCTGGTGGGGTGTGGATAGATGCTTCAGGGGATAACCCTCAAGTCTTTCTAAGCCTCTGAAGGGCCAGTGTGAGTCACAGTGATAACATGATGAGGCAGTGTTGTGGCAGGACTTAATTGTACAGTACCATTTACTTTTTTTTTTTTTTTTTTTTTTTTTTTTTTTTTTTTTTTTCTCCAACTACTCCCTCTCGGGCATAGGCCGATAGCCTTTACACTCTACCACTGAACACGGTGAGGCCCGTGAGGTCTTGTTCCAGTCTAGGGAGTGAGACATGCGAAGCACCTATTCACGGCTCGAACCCAACTCCATCTCTGAAGCTGCTTCTCCTCTGCGCTTCACAGTCTCACTCCCCAGGCTCGGACCCTCACTCTCAGAACGCCACCTATTGAGCAATTAACTCGCTAGGCATTGCCCCCCTGTAGCATATTTTGAATATGGGAATATTCATACAGTGCTATTTAATCAGGGAACAATGAGGGTATCTTGTTTTGGCATTTCGATGTGCTGTGGTAATGCACTGATACTAGGTACAGCACAAATTCCATCCCAATAATATCTTCCCATTGGTATATTGGGATTTGAACCCGGGTCCATTGGAGTACCAGTCCAGTGGCACCACTCTGCCACACCTCCCCTACTTGGTGGCATCAAATGTTGTACCCCCCTCCCCCCCTGCAGATGGTTCTTGGTGGGATGCTCCAAGGCTACTGGATCCTATTCCTAGTACGGTACATACCTTTGGGTGAAAGTGCTGGGGATAGCCTCCAAGGGATTATGGAGCCAGTGACCTGGGGATGGTAATTTTTCTTTGCCAGCTTATTCACATAACTATGACAAACAAGAACAGAGAATCACATACGTCTGGCAATGCAAAACTGCACTCTCTCTCTTTCTTCCTCCCTCTAACATAGGCCTGGTAGATGGAATATGGTTCCAAATGAAGCTATTACTTTTAAGCTCCACAGTGGTCTAGTTTGTTTGGTGTTGGACTGCTGCGCTACTGGTTCGAGGCCTGGCAGTGGCCAAGTCATATTGGAAAAATATTAATTACCGGTACTTTATAAAAGCTTATTTCCTTTATTATATACTGTACTACTATGTACATGTATAATGTTTATACAATATATTATCAAACTATATTTCTTCAGGTCACAATGGCTTGGTGGCGGCGGGGTACCTGGGTCGGGCAGGGAGGCGGGTGTGTGTGCTGGAGCGCCGCCATGTGCTAGGGGGCGCTGCTGTCACCGAGGAAATTGTTCCTGGCTTCAAGTTTTCCAGAGCATCCTACGTCCTCGGGCTACTCAGGCCTAAAGTTTATCGTGATTTAGATTTAAAAGTAAGGATAATTTAATTCAAAATTAAGGATACTTGTTCAAACAATCTTAACCTTTTTTTAATCACTCATCAAATGTATTTTATTTTTACATTATCCTTTTCAAAAATTCCTTTGTATATTTATCTTCCACTGTAATATTTTACTTTCATTTCACCTTTCCCATGGAAATTGTATCCGATCAATGACAATTTATACTTTTCAGCATAACGTTAAGGTGATTGACAATAGCTATAAGCCCAGGGCATCAGATATGGTTGTGTAGTTGAAAACAGTGCACTGGTACCAGTAATCTCATATGTTCCCTGGAGCTGAGAACGCCCACATAACTGCTGCTGCGCTTGTGTGGCTTCCACCTGGACCGGTTGCAGTCTCTCGTGTCCGAAGTTAGCCGGAATTTTACTTTATAACAATAAAACCTGGAAATTCGCCCCGCCTTTGGTGGGGGATAGCTCTCCTACAGTATTTCAACTCCTTTCGGGGTTGGGATTACAATAATACAGTACAGTATATCCATTATGCGGTTCACGCAGACTACCGCTTAGCCTACCTATACAAATATATCGAGAGGCAGCATTGCCAATGTCTGGCAGGTAGGTTGCTGAATTCTGCGCCACCCTGTACAAATCTCTAAATAACATCATATATTGTCATGTTGAATATAAAGTTAAACATAATATAAACTATAATCTTAGAAGTGAAAATTTTAGTAGGCAGTCCCATTTGTTAATTCCACCCAGTACAACTATTTGTACAATTTTGAGGTAGTCAATTATGGAACACACTTCCCACTGATATTAAGTCTTCGCCCTCCATTCATTCATTCATATATAAAATCAAGCAATATTATATCTTTCAATACAATTTAATATAGAAACCCTAGTTGTATGACCCCTATATTTTATATATTTTATTGTTAGATATTCACTTTTAATGTTTTTATTCACTTTTTTCTCTTTTAAGTACTGTACTTATATTGTAACTGTTTGGTTGTTTATCTCATAACTAAATCATTAGTGACAGCATCAACATAAAACAAGGTGCCTGTTGGAAAGCAAATGCTTAGCGGGCTTTGCTTATTATTTATAATACAGCATTGTGTAAAACTAGCCTTTTATATGCCTATAAGCTAAATAAGAATTTGAATTTGAAAAAAGAAAAAAATGCCTTTCAGCGCCATGGGTTGAAGGTGTACACCCGGGACCCAAGCTCCTACACCCCACTACATGAGAGTCACTGGAAGACAGCCCAGGCTCGCTCCCTCACACTTGGACCACAGGAAAAACAAAACTACAAGCAAATTGCACAGTTCTCTCTGAAGGATGCTGAGGTGAATATTAAGTAGAGTACCATTTTTTTTTTTTTTTTTTTTTAATACAAGAGGGGTGGATGTTAACGTGTGTCTACTATAAACTGTGATTGCGAGTACAAAGCGTGAATAATGCAAGTGGTAGACTGCAGTTCTATAATTATGGATTAACCTTTTGAGTAAGGTAGAGGAAGCCTTCCCTGAGCATAACAAGTGTTAACCAGAGTATGAAAGGATGTTTTTTAATTATTTTTATTTATTTATTTTTTCTATGTGGATGAGGGAGACAAAAGGCAAAACTGCCTGTGACGAGTGCCTCCCCCAGAGTTGAAAGATTACAGGGCCAAAATCAAGGAATGTTCGAGCCAAAATGCTAGGACACACGTAGTTTGAAGCAATTTAAGTCATAAGATGAGGAAAAGATGGATTTAGGTAGAGAGTTCCAGAGCTCTGAGGAACATTGATTATTGTAATAGCGGTAGAATAGCGAGAGAAAGCTGCAACATTGCAGTGAAGAGAGAGAGAGATTGCAGAGAATCGGTGACTGGACGTGAGTTAATGAGATGAAATGCTATCTTTTATACTTTGTCTAGAAGTGCTGTGTGAGAGGATTCTCCCCTGTAAAGTCAGTGAAAATAGGTTAGCCTAAAACAGAATCGGATGCGGAAATACCTTGAGCCGAGCAGGCCAAGGGGGATATCTCTATTGGTCTTACTGGTATAGTGTCTGCCTGACAACCCAAGGGTCGAGAGTTCAAGCCCACACCAGGGCTTGATATTTTCGGGAGGCTATTCCCGCATTTAACGAATTTTAGGTGTGCTGGTAAAATTGTTCAGATGGTTGAGAGTAAGATCGGAGCTCCATATATCCTCTTTCGGGTATGGTGTAAAAACCAATTCCTACAGGACAAGGAAGGGGATAGGAGAGAACAGGGAGTGTAGTGAGGACTCGCTTGGGTTGGGTTGTGGAGTTGCCAGCCGCTCAAGCGAGTTGCCAACTGGGCCGTTAGTGTGTCTGTGTAGCACGTTAGTGCGTCTGTGTAGCACAAGGTGCCTTGTATGTGCACCGCTCAGTGAAGTTGACTCACCATTCCCGTTCGTCTCTCTCTGACGGACTCACGGTCGTTTCGGCTCAGGCTTGTTCCTCTCTGTTCGGAGCCTTCGCTTCCCGGACGGTGAAGTAGTGTAAAGTCAGTGAAAATAGGTTAGCCTAAAACAGAATCGGATGCAGAAATACCTTGAGCCGACCAGGCCAAGGGGGATATCTCTATTGGTCTAACTGGTATAGTGTCTGCCTCACAACCCAAGGGTCGAGAGTTCAAGCCCACACCAGGGCTTGATATTTTCGGGAGGCTATTCCCGCATCTAACGAAGTTTAGGTGTGCTGGTAAAATTGTTCAGATGGTTGAGAGTAAGATCGGAGCTCCATAAATCCTCTTTCGGGTATGGTGTAAAAAAACAATTCCTACACCCCACACATACGAACAATACTCAATACATGGACGCACTGTGCCCCTGTACAGAGCAAGAAGCTGTGTGGGATTAAAGAACCCCCTGAGGCGGTTGAGCACACCCAGCTTCTGGGAAGCCGTTTAACAAGAGTTGTAATATGGTCTTTCCAAGAGAGATAAAAAAAAGACCGAGAATACTGAGAATAGATGAAGGGTTGATTTTTGTATTGTTGAAGTATAAGGGATAGTCCTTTGGGAGTTCTTACCGGGTATTTAGTTAAATGGAGAGATTGGGTTTTGGAAGCATTGAAAGTAACAATTGTAACACAGCACCCCATACCATAAAACACATCATAGAAGACTGCATTTCACACAACCACTTACGCCAACAACACAATTTACACTATTTGAGAGCTCTGTGGGAAAGCCCGACCGTGGCCATGGCCTTCCTTAACCTCTGAAGTGCGCACGGGGGTAATTGAAAACGTCCCCCTGTGCTGACGTATTTGAGGTGTTTCCGTCACTAAAATATTCATTGTACCATTAATAGCATTAATAATTATCCATATGCGCCTATTATGGGTTGATTATAAAGGTATTAACCTGAAACAACAATAAAACGAGTGAAAACAGCGTTTGGATGGTCAAAATCGGAGATATAGCCCGCGAGTTGTATAATGTATGGGTGAGGCAAGCTACCTTCCCGCCAATTTCCCCCAAGGCCACTGAGACACAGTCGATCGATATTCTCTCTCTCTCTCTTCTCTCTCTCTCTCTTGCACTCGATTGCCATCAGTGATGACAACACCCTGCTTGCAACTCGCTAATGTTAGCACGAAAATATACCTCAGAATAAGGGAATAATAGGGAAAATAGGTGATAACTGAAGGATAGGAGGAAAGTGGGGAAGGAGGGGAGGTAGAGGACTGAGATTTTGCATGGCCCAGGGGCCAAAAAAAAAAAAAATAAAAAAAAAATAAAAATTAAAAAAAAAAAAAAAATTCGATGTCAAAAGTTGATTTTTTATTTTACTTACTCAGGAGAGTCTTCCCGCAGTCCGCCGGGGTGAACTCTTAAGAGTCTCCCCGCAGCTCCCGGGTTAAGGACTCGGGGCTGTTCGGCCAGGCAGCTTAGGGAACAACAACAACAACAACAAGATTTTCTCTGCCCCAATTGGAAATGGATGATGTATCAGAAGATAGGCGTGCCATGGCCCTCTTACGTGAGTTTTGGAGTGATTTCATGCTGGGGCGATCTGAATAACTAGTTGAATAGTGTAAGGTAGAGTCATAAGCATATGAATGGACAGGACTGGAGGTACAGCTGAGAAGATCATTAATTAATTATTATGTTCCTTCCAACAACCAACTATTCCCGGGCATTTCCGCACCCTCCTCAGCTCCCCGCCATGGAGTGGCTTCGGTCACCCAGGCTTTATTGTGGTCGGCAGGGAGGGTTCTGTGGGGGCGCTCGGTTATGGCCTTGGCCTTGCTCGGGGCCTTGGGGCTGTTCGGCCAGGCAGCTTGAGGAAAAACAACAACAACAACAACAACCAACTATACTCCTAAAATCGATTAATGAAATTTACAAACACATTTGGCAGTCCGTGGATTCGAACCCAGGATGCTCACACCGAAAATCAACACCTAATGCATCGCACCACGAAGACAGTTAAAGGATGGTGGACACTGCCTACGATTTATTATGCAACTTCGAATCCTGCATATCAATCTAAGCATGTACACACATCCCAACTGCAACTCACGTAGGCTATGCATATGTTATTAGAAAGATAATTGGAGATAGGACAGAAACCTGAGGAACACCTGAGTAGTGAAGAGGTTTAGCTCAGCTACCAAATTGGTCTGCATGGTATAAACACAGCTAACTATGTTAAATTTTACTTATATACTTATATTGTTAGGGGTCACTTGAGGCATGCTATGCTTACAGGTACCCGGTACCTACCCGATAGCACTATCGTTAGTGAGTGTTATTTGTATTTTGTACTATTGTTGATGTCTTATCAAGTTGCAAATTTGATTTAAAAAAACATTTTGACACTAATTGTAGTTTCTTTATTCATGCAGAGTTTAGTAAAATTTACCAGAACGTCCCCGACTTCCCAAATTGACTAATTCCTTGAACGTGACGACAGTGCGTTGTTATGCACATGCGATTAAATTGCTTGGGAACCAGATCAACTTGCACATGTAGTAATGTACACCCTATGTGGTGGATTGTGTTCTTTTATTTATAGATTATTATTTTACTTAGGCGTTGTTTCCACGTACTGTAGCGATTTTGATTAGTTATTTTGTCTTTTTACTGTGTTCGTATGCGTTTTGGTTTGTTTATTTTGCAAGTTTTACATTATAATACTAATTGCTGAATGCTTTCAGGCCTTACCCAAGTTAGAATCTATGCTAAATAAATTTGGAGAGGCCTTAGCACCCCTACTGGACCAGGTGCCTCCAGATGCCAACAAGTTGTATTCTTCAGGCCTCACAGGAAAGCTCAGGCAGCTCCCTGCACTCACACCTCTGGCTAAAGCAGGTACTGATATTGGGTTGTGTTGGTTCATTATCATAATTAAAAAAATAATAATAATAATTTAAGGAAGGACATAACGGTAACTGTCATATGTAACATTTCAATCTTCATTCTGTGCATATCATCCTGTGCACAAGAAGGTACACATGTCGAAAAGGAAAGTATGGTTGCTGATTAAAGCAGAATTTAAGGATAGGTTTCATAGCAAACTGGGAGAATTGATAGGAATAGGGGTGCTAGGTCAAGTTATGTAAATAGCCACTGGAACTTTCTAAATGTAGCCTTCTCCAGGTCTACAAAAACTAGGCATAACTCCCTGTTTTTCTCTAAGAACTTCTCTTGCAGTTGCCTAAGAATGAAGATAGCATCAGTTGTGCCTACTTCCAGGCATAAATCCAAACTGCATGTCGCTGATGGCAACACTTTTCCTGATCATGCATTCAAGACCCTTTCGCTGACTTTCATGACTTGGTTGAGCATTTTCTAACTCCTATAATTTCCCCTGTCTAAGGAATCAACCTTGCTTTGTATATATTTGCTATCACACTTTTCTGCCATGGCCCATGCATCAGGAATTTGTTCCTCCTTTATGATAGCATTAACCTGGGAAGCCCAATAGGCCTTCCAGAAGTATGTCCTAGACGAATGCAATAGGCCTTACGGAAGACAGCCCATACAAAAAAAAAAAAATGCTTTAGTGCAGGTTAAATGGAAGCCATATGTGATTAACCTCTCTGCTGCGTAGGTGGGGTATTGGCCACCCCTCCCTGTGCGGAGGTATTTAGACTGTTTCCTAAACTCAAATCATCATCGTACCATAAATATCATTAATACTTATCCATATGCGCCTATTTTATGTTGATTATAAAGGTATTCTTACAGTTTCTTACAGTAGATCCTCTGGAAAAAGGCAAACTATGCCTGTGTATCCAGCTCAGTACCAGTACTTGCACTGCTGCGGTCGTTCACGGTGTTGGCGGCGGCGGTAGCAGACGCAACATTTTTACTATTCTGTATTTTTGTTTTATAATCAAACTTCAAATTTTGTCTTCCCCATGCTTTATCAAGATTACTTTCAAACTCCCTTATTGATTCGGAATCGACTACATACTGGGGCAGTGCGTTCCACTCATTTACCACTCTATCACAAAATGAGTTATTTGCCTTCTCAAGCCTATTTCTTTCTTTGTAAATTTTCTTAGAGTGTCCTCTCGTTCTTGTTCCCTCCCGCATCAAGAAGATACCTTCACACACATCCTCATCGTACTTTCCTGACACTATCTTGAAAGTCTCTATCATATCCCCTCTCTTTCTCCTATATGCCAGTGTCGGAAGCCCCAGTGTCCTCAACCTCTGCTCATAGCCCGCGTTCTTCAACGTTGGTACCAGCTTGCTAGCTCTCCTCTGCACTTTCTCCACTGCTTCTATATCCTTTACCATATATGGAGCCCACACCTGGTTCGCATACTCCAGGTGCGGCCTAACCAGCGCTGTATAGAGATTCCTGAAGATTTCTTCGTCAAGTGACACAAATGTCCTCCTTATCAGCCCTACAATTCTATTGGCTTTGTTTATCTTTTCTGCTAAATGTTCTGAGAAATTTAACTTATTGTCTATCACAACTTTCCCTTCTAATTGCTGAGGGGCACAGGGCCTTGGGTGGGGCTTTGGTTTCCCGGGCGTTTCCGCGCCCTCCTCAGCTCCCTGCCTTAGAGTGGCTTCGGTCACCTGGGTTTTGTTAGTGGTAAGCAGGAAGGGTTTTGTGGGGGCGCTCTATGGCCTTGGCCGTGCTCAGGACCTTGGGGCTGTTCGGCCAGGCAGCCTGGGGAACAACAACAACAACAACAACAACAACAACTACTCCTATATCCTTTTCTGCATTCACTTCCTCCATCGCTTCATACATACTGTATCCTACCTTGTCTATCTTGCTGGTCCCAATCCGCATGTACAGTAAACTTCCGTTAATCCGAAGGGCAGGGGACCGGCCCTCGTTCGGATTAGTGGTTTTTTCGGATTATCGGACTTTACCCCTATGAACCTGTGTATGACGAAAACATCGAGACATTAGGCCACCCAAATGACACAATGGTGCACACACACATATCATATGTTCATGAAATCACTTCAAAAGTTTACCATTGTCATTGTAGCCTATTACCTACTTCAAAACATTCAGATTAATGGTCAAAGGAATCTGCTGATATAAACGTCTTCTTCTTCTTCCGTCTACTAGCAAGTTTGTCTTGCTCTTTAAGATCAGATGTGGTTCGGGAAGTAATGCCTTAACAACGGCACCTCCCTGAGAAGTTCTTGTAATTTTACATCCAAAGGTGCATTTTCAAGCTCAAGACTGATTCATTCAGTCTTGAGCTTGAAAATGCACCTTTGGATGTAAAATTACAAGAACTTCTCAGGGAGGTGCCGTTGTTAAGGCATTACTTCCCGAACCACATATTCTGATCTTAAAGAGCAAGACAAACTTGCTAGTAGACGGAAGAAGAAGAAGACGTTTATATCAGCAGATTCCTTTGACCATTAATCTGAATGTTTTGAAGTAGGTAATAGGCTACAATGACAATGGTAAACTTTTAAAGTGAATTCATGAACATATGATATGTGTGTGCTCCATTATGTGTCATTTGAGTGGCCTAATGCCTCAAAAAGGGGACTTTGGGACTTCTTGAAATTCGGACCATCGGGAGAATTCGGATTTGGCCTCAAATTGAAAAATTCGGACTATTGGGAGATTCGAATCATCGGTCGTCGGATTAACGGAAGTTTACTGTACTTGCATTTTTTTGGATGAAAAGGCATTAACCAATGCTCAGACCATCCCTTCATGCCCTCCACATCTCCTTGAAGCAAACCCATATCTTCCTTACTCCTCACTCTTCTATACAGCTTAGTGTCATCCGCATACAGTATACCTCACTTCCATTAGTTATAACTTCAGGCAAGTCGTTGATAAATATAACGAACAGCAGTGGTCCCAACACAGATCCCTGAGGTACCGTAAAATGCGGTAACTTCGGACATTTTTCGATGTTTTTTAGCAATTTCTCCTGAGTGTAAACACATTATAGAGATTTAACTAGGTCAAATGATGTATGGTGATAGTGCGCCATAATCCAGGAAGCCTCCTAAAATTATCCCCCATAAGAAGAGAGCTATCCTTATCCTAAATTATGTCCGAAGTTTGCTTGAAAAGTTGATAACTTCGGACATGTATGGATAACTTCGGACATACAGTGTTTCTTATGGAAAATGGTTGCCAAGAAAGCTGAGATAACTTCGGACCTACGTTCGTGGCCTTATTTCATTCATTTTTCGGCTCATACTATTTTATATGAATATTTTATTATTGCTGCTTATTCCTGTCCGATGTTATAGTGGAAATGCACAGTCATTACTTTTAGGCCTGTATAATCAGTATAGGAGGGGGATATACACGATGTTTAACATATATTCTGTTTGGATCTGTTCTTGTTAGGCATTGAGCTCACTCCTAGAAAATATTGAGCAGGAAAAATAACCAATGCTGTCAAATCAATAACTCGAAAATTAACTAGGCCTAGTGAAAATATATAGGTACTGTATGTATAATATATACCTCTATATGGAGAGGTTGCAGGAGGAGGAAGTCAGGGAGGAGTACAGGAGAGCAGTGGAAAGACGACTAGGTGGGTTCGACCTGGAAGTTATGGAGGAAGTGGAGGAGATGAGCAAGGTGTTTAACCCTCCAGCCCCGGCTATGTATTATATATATATTCCTCGAAATCCGGGTGTTTTGGCCGAAAAACATCTAGGCTAGGCTACCGTATATTCGTTAATCAGACTGCTTCCCGCATTCCCGCGCATCCCCAAGCGTAGCTGTGTTATTTACCTGTAGAATGGCATTAAGTAGAGCTCTCTAAGTCAACTGGTTGAGCTGTGATGATGATTTCATTGGAGATAACTTTATGGCCAAAACAGCCACTTTACACCACTTTTCGATACTTAACAACAACATACAGGCACACAAGAACAAGCGACGCTCTCCTTCTTGTGGCCGGAGATGCGGAGCGTCGGTCCAGCCGGCTGTTGTTTACATACGTCGGACCGACGCCGCGCACAGCAAGCTCACAGGCTGTGACGTCATGGGTGTTTAAGGGACCATCCGGGTTCCTGTTACATGCTTTTTTATGGGCGTTCAAGAGCCCATCCGGGAACGGAGGGTTAAGGATGAGATATGTGCAGCATGTGAGGAGGTGTGTGGAGTGAGGAGAAGAGGGAGGGGAGTGAAAGGTACAGCATGGTGGACAGAAGAGGTAAGAATAGCTGTGGAAGAAAAGAAGAAACCATATAGAGAGTGGTTGGGTAGTAGAGGGAATGAAGATTCCGAGAGACAGAAACGAGCGAGGTACGTGGAGAGTAAGAGGGTGGTGAAGAGAGTAGTGAAGGAAAGTAAGAGAAGAGTAGATGAGGAATTTGGAAGGAATCTGAGTGTAAAATGGAGGGAGAGTAAGAAACTGTTCTGGAAAGAAGTCAAGAAAGTTAGGGAAGGTAGCAAGGGAAACAGTAAGGGTGTGAAAGATAAGAATGGGAGAATGCTAGCCGAGAAGCAAGAGAGAGTCGAATGATGGAGGGAGTACTTCAGTGAGTTGCTAAATGAAAGGAATGAAGAGCCAGCAAACATAGCTGGATATGGTATGGGAGGGAGAAGAAGAGAAGTAGTGGAGGAGGAGGTGGGGATCAGGAGGTCAGAAGTGTGGGAAGCCATGAAAAGAGTGAAGTTGGGGAAAGCACCAGGAACAGATGGAGTGTGTGGGGAAATGTTGAGGTATGGTGGTGAGATAGTGATAGAATGGGTATGGAAAATGTGCAAACTAGCATGGGAGAAGGGGAGTGCACCCGATGACTGGAAGACTGTCATAATAGTCCCCCTATATAAGGGCAAAGGGGAAAGAGGAGTGTGTGGTAACCACCGAGGAATATGTCTTCTAAGCGTAGTAGGGAAGGTATACAGTAGGGTAGTGATTGAGAGAGTGAGAGTGAGAACGGAGAAATGGATAGGTGACGAGCAGGGAGGCTTTAGGAAGGGAAGAGGATGTGTAGATCAGATTTTTACCCTGAATTGTGTTGTGGAGAAGTATCTGGAGAAGAAACAAAAGGTGTATGTTGCCTTTATGGACTTGGAGAAGGCCTATGACAGAGGGGATAGAGAAGGTTTGTGGAAAGTACTTAGAATATACGGAGTAGAGGGCAAGTTGCTGAAAGCAGTGAAGAGCATGTATGAGGGTGCAAAGGCGGCAG
>JBAKBP010041233.1:0-12415 GCA_037953745.1 Lithodes maja | reverse complement strand
GCGTAAGTTGGATTCCCATGTGGATGATATGGGCTGGGTGTGAATGGGAGTTGCCTTGTGTGGGCCGCATGGCCTTATGTAGTTTCCCGCATTCTTATGTTCTTATACCATCGTGTATGCATATATGAATACCAGTTAATTTACAGTATATATTACAATTAAATATAATGTTATATTCACCTGGTATCACAGCCGCCGTTATATATAAGATAAACTATAGTATGACGACGTCTCTTATTGTATAGCATCTTGTTATAAAAAAAAATGATTGAATTGTAAAATACCGATAGATGATATACCGGTATTTATAATAGCCTACATACTGTATTTTTCATTACCCAAGGTACTCACTTCTCCAATATTGGTTCGATTCTATTCAAATCACGACTTGATACATTAAAGGAGTCGCTGGGTATTGCTTGGCTGATAGAATATACAGTATAGGCCTACCGGTACTCCTGTAAAACTGACAACCGCCGGATGGAAGCTGCTTGTTGCTCCATTTCTTTCCAGCTGATACTAAATTGCTATATCTCCACTTATCATGATTTTGTTGCGAAATAAGTTGCTAATTATGAAAACTTGGCAATAATGTAACGCACAGACATTGCAGTATCAGATTTGTCCGGTAATAATCATGAAATATGATTCAAAGGGATTCAATTTACCATCAGCTGGAAAAAAATAGACTATAGTCAGTGTTCGAGTAATTAGATCGAAAAGCTATGAAATGGCTCATTGAAGCAGTCCAAGAAATAAATCATTAAACATCGAAGCAAATATTATCGTACACATCGTTAATTTATTATAGGCATTGCACTTTATTTAAGCGGTCCAAGATATAGTACAATAAATATTGAAGCAAATATTTCTGTAGGCCTACATATCAATATATTTTAAGCTTCGCACCTTATTGATGCATTCAAAGAATGAATAAAACATTGACGAATACAAGTTGCAGAAATACTTGGTAGCGAACCGGTATTTATATGTGGCGAATCAACTGGGTAGCTAACCACATTCTATTAGGTAGCGAAATCTCTACCCGCTCTACCTACTCTAAATCTCTCCAGGTGGCGAAACCTCTGAATACCAATCGGATTACGGCAGCCATGTAATAACATGGTGAACCTTCGTGAAGTTGGCGCGAAACGGCGAATTTATCGGTGGACATAAACATTTGTTTTTTCCACAATTTGGTACCACCCTTATAATGTTGGTAATTTAACTCATATCTTGGTACTTAGGTAGCATTCAAGGAGACTACCTGCAGGACTTACCTCTGACCAGGTATAGGCTATCCTAGTGTTTACTATACACCTTTGAAAGTACATTAGCCTAACCTAAAAACCTAACCTATCCTATCCTAGTATTATGGGTGGGGGCTGCCGCCCCCACACCCCCGCTGTTTGACATCTTTAACTTTGATTTTTGGTGTATTTGTCTGTGAAGTGGGTATTTTTTCAATTTGTCGATAACGAAAATCCTCCATGTGGAGAAAAATATGGTGGGAAAAAAAAACTATTGGTGCCTATTTTCCCAAATAAATTGTTTCTCATGCAGTAGTGTCGTTTAAAATAACCGGTACTTATTACCAACTACCACTAATTATTTCTCAATATTTGAAGGCTATTATAGAATAAGGATGTTGCAAAGATCATATCAAAATGTGTTTCAACCTCCGGAGATACATTTTATGTGCACTATATATAGTACTGTACTAAAAAAAATCCTTATTGACGGCAGTGAAACTCTTAACCCTCCGACCCCGGCTAGGGAATATCGTGACTGTACTTTGTGTCCGGGGGTTTTCAGGAATTTTGGTCCCTGTTGATTCACATGTTACTCCTGAAATACATTACACAAAGTTATAAAAAAACCAGAAAAATGTAGCACAAACCTTCATGTGTAGAATGCCGTTGAGTAGAGGTCTCTAGCCCAAGTGATTGCATAATGGTGAGCGCGGGAAGTGGAGTGATTTTTATGCGTGAAAATCATCCCGCGTTCGGATGCGTCGCCTTTGCCCAGGCCCCGGCTCGGCTAACCTACTGTTTTCTTAGCCACTCGTCGCGCAAAACCTTTTACCTCCCGGAGGCGATTTTATGTATTGATAGTGATGTTATTATAGTTATTTGGAGTCCAATTATATAAAATATGTTTATTAGGCTATGATTGTAACAAATATTTCACATTTTCACTCGATACCGTAGTTTTTATGAGTAATTGAGGTAGGTTATTGTTATATTAGGCACTGATTATTCGTTATCACAGGTGTTTATTATACTTTGGCCATCTAATATTATGTCATGTGTCACTTTCACTTAGTTATATGCTTTGTAAACGTTTTATATACAATTTATTGTGTCTTTTTTCACTTATTTATATATGTTTTCATAATACATGATTTTTTTATCACAATACACCTGTACATTGTTTTATTTCCACTTGTTGCCTATATACATACATATTGTCAGTCTTTGGTACTTTCACTATGATTATTAGTTAGTACTCCTGCTTGCTGTGGTATTCAGCAAAGCACGGTATAGTACATAGTGACACCTGGCACTCCACACACTGCATGGTGGTCTTTTTGTGCTTCCTCGGCCTCACCTGGCTGTTCCAGCAGACATGGCACCGCCTTCTGCTAATGGTGACTCCATCTCGTTCCAGAGGCAGGTAACAGAGCTTGTGCACATTTAGATACTGTGCACACTGCAGGCGGTCCTGAACGGGGCGCCCAGGTTGTGCCACTGCCCTCTGTGGAGCTAGAGCGGGGGCAGCACGCCCACGAACTTTGGCGGCGCGCACCCTAGGGCGGCCAGGAGCGCGACGGCGCCCAGGCCCAGCCCGGCGGCCAGGGCGGCCAGGAGCACGACGGCCCTGGGCAAAGCGTCTGGGTTGAGGGTCGTCGATGTCCATAAAGTCGTCGTCATCGTCGTTGTCGTCAGAGCCGTCATCTTGCCCTGACGGTGGACCCAGGTAATCATGGCCAGAGTCATCTGTGAGGTGCCCTTCTTCTTCAGAGCCCCCCTCATAATCTCGCGGGGAACGAATGATGCGTGGGCGGCGTGTAGGTCGGCGAGGTGGGGAAGGAGTGGGTAAATAGGCCGAAAGTGGGGGGTCCTCAACCCTAGGGAGTGCTGGTGGTGGTGGGGAAGAATGGCGGGAGCCTGGGGCAACTTGGGTGGCGTGGGTAGATAAGGAAGACAATGGCGGGTCAACCTCAGCCTCCCGCTCAGCCTCACTATCATCACTTTCATCGTCATGGTCAAATCCACTAAAAAAGGCGTATCTTTCATGGATTTCGTCTAGATCGTCAAAATCTTCACTATAGTGAGACTGATAAGACTCGGAGCTATCACTACCCAACTCATCAACACTATTTTGGCCTTCACCACGTTCATAACTCCTCAAAGCTATCTCAATACCTCCGGGAGTCAACGCATCTTGTACGTGCCTTTGCGTTAGGGCGCGACGAACATGGGCAGGCGTAGAATCGGACACAAGGGAATAACTTTTTGGGCTAGTATCCATGTTGGCGGCAGGGTAGAGACTGTTTTGGTGGCGTACATGCTGTCTGGTGGCGTCGCCTAGCGACGCCTGGTGACCACGGAGCGAAATTTTTACGCGCGCCATTCGAAAGCACACACGCAAGCAATGGTACAGTGGTGTACCACCCGGGTTCCTCGGGCCAAAAAAAAATGGTACACACGTGTACCACCCGGGGTCTAAGGGTTAAGCCCCCTACTTATATATATGCTTATTTCAATAAGTCATGGGGGGGTGGGGGGGGGGCAAAGCCCCCCCTCAACCCATCCTGTATCCAAAGGCAAAACAAATTTTATATTTACTCTGAAAATTACTTACATCGGAGTGTTTTAAGATCTTTGGATAGCCTAATTAGTATGTTCCTTCCAACAACCAACTATACTCCTAAAATCGATCAATGAACTTTACAAACACATGTGGCAGTCCGTGGACTCGAATCCAGGACGCTCACACCGAAAATCAACACCTTGTGAGAAATAAAATTTTCCGGGGATTGTAACTTATTTCAACTAGCCTACTGTATAATGATGAAAACTACCTAAAACAAAAAAGGAAAACCATGGTAAAATTAGTGGTAGTTTCGGTTATATTTTCCCATATTTTTCCTTAACCCTTGGTTCCCGGAAGGGCTCTTGAATGCCCATAAAAAAGCATACCAGAGCTGCCCGGAAGGGCTCTTTAACGCCCAGTGGTTGAA
Source organism: Lithodes maja (assembly GCA_037953745.1). Classification (NCBI taxonomy): domain Eukaryota; kingdom Metazoa; phylum Arthropoda; class Malacostraca; order Decapoda; family Lithodidae; genus Lithodes; species Lithodes maja. The sequence goes on along the minus strand of JBAKBP010041233.1, from coordinate 8,169 downwards.
AGCCTGTGAGCTTGGTGTGCGAGGCGTCGATCCGACGCATGTAAACAACAGCCGGCTGGACCGACGCCCCGCATCTCCGGCCACAAGAAGGAGAGCGTCGCTTGTTCGTGTGTGCCTGTATGTTGTTGTTAAGTATCGAAAAGTAGTGTAAAGTGGCTGTTGTTGCCATAAAGGTATCCCCAATGAAATCATCATCACAACTGAACCAGTTGACTTAGAGAGCTCTACTAACGCCATTCTACAGGTAAGAAACACATCTACGATTGGGGATGCGCTGGAATGCGGAAGCAGTCAGAATAACAAAGATACGGTAGCCTAGGCTAGACGGTTTTCGGGGAATATATATATAATACATAGCCGGGGCTGGAGGGTTGAACACCTAAATATGATTGAGTAAGTCTTCAGCTTTGCATATACAGTACAGTACTGTATATGCATATTTTGTACATATAAGAACATAAGAAAATGGGAGTCTGCAGAAAGCCGATTGGCCCAAACAAGGCAGATTCCTCTCACATCTAACCCTAATTATAAGGCCTTATAAGCTGGGCTTATACAGTCCGGCCCAGCCACATAATAATACGCAATTCGGATACTTACCAAAATTACCAACAGGTCGCGGTACGGCCATCAGAATTGTCTCGATATTTTCCTATTTTCGCCATTTTAAGCAACTCCTCATTGTTATATAAGACTTTCAGTTATTCACAATTGTAAATCATGTGTGGAAATGCTGATAGTAAAGCTACATTCTCCATATTAGCCTATAATAAGACCGAAAGTTGGCCATTTTTAACCACTGAATGAGAGACTGGCAGTTCTAGGAACCCTTACAGGCCTCTATTCTTCGCTGATATACGAAAACTACTAGCTTAAATGGTCAATCTACATACTGTATTAATATAACCCATTTATTACACAATTAGTATACAATTAATAGAATTTGAGCAATATATAGGCCTAGCCATTATTTCCCAAGGTAATTACTAAAAATCACCACTAGACATCATGACAGTGGACAATGTGTTTGGCTTCGACTTGATACAATTATGGTGACCGTATCTTATATCATGACGGTGGACAATGTGTTTGGCTTCGACTTGATACAATTATGGTGACCGTATCTTATATCATGACAGTGGACAATGTGTTTGGCTTCGACTTGATACAATTATGGTGACCGTATCTTATATCATGACAGTGGACAATGTGTTTGGCTTCGACTTGATACAATTATGGTGACCGTATCTTATATCATGACAGTGGACAATGTGTTTGGCTTCGACTTGATACAATTATGGTGACCGTATCTTATATCATGACAGTGGACAATGTGTTTGGCTTCGACTTGATACAATTATGGTGACCGTATCTTATATCATGACAGTGGACAATGTGTTTGGCTTCGACTTGATACAATTATGGTGACCGTATCTTATATCATGACAGTGGACAATGTGTTTGGCTTCGACTTGATACAATTATGGTGACCGTATCTTACTTTGAAATATATAAAAGATAGCATATAGGCCTAAGAGGTAGATTTATGCGATAAAAGTAGCGTCAGGCCACCCAAAACAATGGTACAGTACTTTCATTGACCGGTCGCAAAAATCGCATAAGTTTTTATTAAAATCCATAGTTTGCCACAGGATGCATTTCACAACTCATGGAATTGAACACAAGTCCGCTGTTCACTACCAGTTCTGTTTCGACAGCCATATTGAGTGGAGATACTGTGGTTTTATAAATATTTAGAAAGTTTCAGATCTTGTTCGCACCGACAAATCGGCGAATCTTGTCTGTCGCGCACACATAGGCCTATTCACTTAATAACTGGTAAGACCTATGGAAATGCTTAAATATTAAGATTTTTTTACCTTTAAATGCTTACCTATTGAAGTGAACTGGCTGACCTGTGTAAATACGCCGTAGAAGAAAGACAAAGAATACCACCCTGCTGAAGTTGGCGGTACTCTATTACAGAAGGAAAGACCAAAGTACCTATTTCGGTGTGTTATTGATTTTTCTGGTTTGAGTGGAGGAATTGCATGAACTTGCCTACCCATTATCCATCAATCTGAAGATACGGCGTCAAATTTCACCATTTATTAGGTGAATCGCGGTTTTATAGTAGCCTAGGTGAGGGAAATGGGGTAGGCCTAAGCCTAAAATTGGATACATGGTGGGTTTGGGGGGGGGGGGGGGGCCTTGGCTTATTGTCATCCTCATATATTGTGAACTGTAAGGAGGCAAAAACAGGTTGCCGATTCTTTGTGTTGGTGAGTAACGCTCTCACCATTTATTGGGTGAATCACGATTTTGAAAAAGCCTTCGACATCTTATAAAACAAGGTCAAATTGACGGAACGCTTTGTTTACGGTCGGGACTTAGGGTAGCCTAAATATTACCGATCCGCAGCACAGTTGGTAGGGTAAAACACCAAAATAGGTACAGTACTTATTACTTTTCTTTCGTAAATGAGTACCGCCAACTTCAGCTGGGTGGTATTCTTTGTCTTTCTTCGGCTTATTTACACACGCCAGTCCGATAACCCATTAACACTCCACTTTAAAGGTAGCCTAAAATATATCATATTAAAGCATTTCCATAGGTCTTACAAGGGTAAAATACCGATATTAAGTACAGTCCGTCAAGGAATGTACCGATTTTCTTTTGCACATTGCACATATAAAAACTTGCTGTATACAACTTTCATTGGTATATTCGTAAAGAGCACACTCTAAACTACAGGATTCATAAGTCACTTAGGGTAAAACACCGGGTTTAATTCTAGTTTCGGTTTCACAGCATACTCATCAATTTCTATGGCTTCTATAGATTTAATAAACATAGAAGGTACCCATACGTCAACTGATCTTTCAGGGTTATGGCAAACTAACAACTTGCAGTGATTGTGAAAAGCATTCCCGATGCATGGCATAAAAGTGAGATAGTAAATGTATACAAAGGCAAGGGTGAGGGTGACTCCTTAGATGGGAAATTATAGGGGTTCGAAAAAGCTCGATAAAGTCATGAAAGTCAGCGTAAGGGTCTTTGAATACATGATCAGGGAAACTGTTGCCATCATCGACATGCAGTTTGAATTTATGCCGAGACGTGGCACACCTGATGCTATCTTCATTCTTAGGCAACTGCAAGAGGTTCCTAGAGAAAAATAGGGAGTTATACCTAATTTTTGTAGATCTGGAGAAGGGATTTGACCGGGTGCCCACGGAAGTAATGCAGTGGGCTATGAAAAAACTCTAGTAGAAAAGTGGCTACATATGTAGGAATTGTTTTTTACACCATGCCCGAAAGGGGGGTTATGGAGCTCCGATCTTACTTTCAACCATCTTGACAATTTTACCAACACACCTAAACTTCGATTGATGCGAAAATCTGCACCCAGGGCGGGAATGGAACCCGGAACCCTTGCGTTACGAGGCAAACACCTTACCACGAGACTAATAGAGGTACAGTACCTCACTTAGTCTGGTAGTCTAAGTATATTTTCGCATCTTGTTCAGTTTAGGCTAACCTGTTTTTACTGACTTTACAGCTATTACGTGTGATTATGAGAATGTATGAGGGGTCACAAGGAACAGTGTAAAGTCAGTGAAAATAGATTAGCCTAAACTGAACAAGATGTGGAAATGCACTTAGACTACCAGGCTAAGAGAGGTAGGCTACCTTTATTAGTCACATGGCAACGTGTCTGCCTCGTAACCCAAGGGTCCCGGGTTTGATTCCCGCCCTTGGTGCAGATTTTTGGGAGGCAATTTTTGCATCTAATGAAGTTTGGGTGTGTTTGTAAAATTGTCAAGTTCTTAGTGAAAGTTGAAATTCACCAAGGTTCAGTGCTGAGTCCATTACTGTTTGTTCTGGTTCTGGAGGCTCTGTCAAGGGACTTTAGGACAGGACTCCCATGGTAATTGTTATATGCAGATGATCTAGTTCTTATCACAGATAGTGTGCAGGAAGCAAAGGCAAAGTTCAAAAGATGGAGGGAAGGTATGGCAAATAAGGATCTAAGAGTTACCATAGATAAAACAAAGGTCATGATTAGTGGAGTAGGCCGTGGAACTATGGAAATAAGCAGCGACTATCCATGCGCATTATGTGGGAAGTACTATTCAATGTTGTCTAGTGATTGGGTACACAAGATATATAGAGGAGCTAGAAGACCCTTGACAAGATTCATAGACTGAATATGCAGTGAGCAAGGGAGATCTTGTGTTAAATGACCCACCTGTTAGTGTTGATTTTAACATTGTAACGCTGGAGTGTGTGAATAAGTTCTGCTACCTGAACGATACGGTTTCCGCCGGAGGTGGTCCTGAAGCTGGCTCCATTGCTAGAGTCAGAAGTGGCTGGGGAAAGTTTAGAGAGCTGTTATCACTCCTGACCATGAGAGGGCTCCCACCCCACCCTAAAGGGAAGGTGTATACCTCTTGTATTACGAGCGCGATGACTTATGCCTCGGAGACGTGTCCGGTTGATGCGGAGGATATCAATATAAAGGAACGGAATGAGAAGAGAATGGTTTGATAGATATGTGGGTTTAATCTCAGGGACGGGGTATCGAGCGAGGAATTAAGAAGGCGTCTGGGCATTAGAAGTGTCAGTGAAGTGATGCGCACAAGACGACTTGGTTTGGATGATCAGAACTGGGTTAAGAAATGACGGACTGTGAACATGGGGGTAGACCTAGAATGACGTGGGATCCGGTACTTCGGTCCAATCTCAAAATAAAGAACTTGCCAACTGAGGCATCACTTGACATGGCCGCCATTTAGGACGTGGGACTGTAACCACATTTTCTGTGGACAAAACAGTTGTTAAACTTTTATGTATGTATACCTTGACCTGAGCTTTTTATGAACTAATAAATTAGGTCGAGACATCCCATGGTGTCTGGAGATCACTGTAATCCTATGTAGTATAGTATTGTATTTAATTTGGTTTAACCCTTGTCTAGCGGGGTGTTTTGGGCTCATTTGGGCATATTCAGGCCCTCCTGCATGAAAAAAAAAAAAAATATTTAGCAAAAAACTAGCCACTAAAAGCTTCAAGATGAGACCAGAACGAGCTACGTAGCACTCGTGGTTCTCTTGCAGTGGTGCCACGAACATGGAAGTTTAGCATATATCGGTATATTTTTCCCAGCTATGCTCACTACTGGCTACACTGCCGGCCTCTCGAGAACACAGGGAACATGAGTTAATGGGCGGCGGTAAGCCCTGGGAGTCGGTTGTCTGGCCCACTGCTCTCCCGGCCATTTGCACTCTATTTTAACCCTTTAAAAGCCTTAATAATGCTCCTAACTTGCTGCAAATTGGTGCACGACTTAAGTCGAGCGCCGCTCTTTAAGGGTTAATTCTAGCGATGACTCCAAATCGCACCCTTCGTTGTTTGAATGTCTTATAGTTTTTTCATAATTATACCATAGTGCATTGCTATAGGCCTATACAATACAGTAAACTTTTTTAAGAAATTACATCCATAATTATGTCAGAGCGTCTAGTCGTTAGTTTCCTCCACATTTTTTACCGTTCAGTGTTGCCCTCCTACGGACACTTTTGTCTGTACATCATCATGCCTCTTCAATAAGGAAATCCTAGATGAAACAGGCTCGCACATCCCATACTTCCACGATTTTCAGTTTAGTCACGGCATTGGTCTGTACAGGATGTAGGGTGTGCTGATGTATTTAGCAAGATTTTTATTTTATTTTTATATATACAGTGGATTTATATACCGAGGACATTAGCAAGTGAGTATTTACCCATTACAGTATCCAGCAATAGGTTGGGTTAGGAAAAATGTGGTTTAGGGGGCATAATTTGGGGGGTTGATTGGCCCCATTACCATATACAGTACTGTACAGTACTTAGGATTGCAATAAGTCATGGGGCGTGAGTAGTCATGTATCCAATCTATCTATCTATATGCTCAGGCCCATTCCCCATTTTGGGGGTAGCCGACTCAAGACAGAGCAAGAACAGGGAAAACACAAAAACAACATAAAACAACAAATAAACACAGATAAAAAGCACAAACTCACACACATCCAATGTATCCAATGGTGACCTGTTATTGTCAAGAGATTACTTTTGCTTCTTTAACCCCACATTTTCCCTGATCTTCATAGCCCTCTCCATAAGTGGAGGCTGTGTTTTTATATTTGAAATGCTGGGTACGAAGGGAATTTATCCCTCCCGAAAAATCCCCAGGTTTTGAGATGACTGGCGCAGGGTTCGAACCCTGGTTAAGGACCTCGGCATGTCAAACAGACCCGGGCGCTACCCCACTCTACTACCACGGACATACAATAGGATAGTAACCTTAGTTCTCCTTGAAAGAACCAAGTGATATTCTCGTGGTGATTTACATGATGGGTTTATTAGACTTCGCCATCAACAACTAGTTTACACTATCCCAGACGTCAACTCGGGTAGTACAGTACAGTATTGGGGTTGCGGGATTTTTGCGGGTACAGGGCATTACAATTAGAGTATTGAGCCTATAATTGGGCTTTGTAATTGGGGTTGTGTGGGACAGGGATCTGCCTTGCTTAGGCCAATCGGCCTTCTGCAGACTCCCATTTTCTTATGTTCTTATGTTCTTAATATTGTTGGTTAATGGGTAAATACTCAAATGTCCCTGTCCTTAGTATATAAAACCATGGTATATCAAAGAAAAGTAGAAAAAAATGCTAAAATTTATTTGGAGCCATGGCTAGAATTTGACCATATTTTGACTGCATAATGTTTTATTTACATTCTTCATAACCAGGTGAAAGTCATATTTTACTGTAGGTCACTTCATGGTCTTCATTGTTATTTTATCTTGTCTTGCAGTATGTCAAAAATCCTGAAATGTGCAGCCAATGACGACATAATCACCATGAACGCCCAGGACAATGCTGACTCGGTGACCTTCACATTTGAGAGCCCCAGTCAGGAGAAGGTGTCGGACTACCAGATGAAACTGATGAACCTGGACCAGGAGCACCTTGGCATCCCTGTAAGTAGAGTATATTGGCTCTTCATTCGCTTTTTTTTTTTTTTTTTTTTTTTTTCCTTAACCCAGCAAGTGCGGATCTCATCATAAGAGTTTTACCGCTGTGCTGCAGAACTCCTCATATAGGCTGAGATGCGGACACCATCCAGCTCTCCTGAGCTATCAGAAGAGACTGGATGACTCCGTTGTCGACGCCTGCCTGGGATGTAACACAGCACCCCATACCATTAAACACATCATAGAAGACTGCCTTTCACACAACCACTTACGCCAACAACACAATCTACACTCAATGAGAGCTCTGTGGGAAAGCCCGATCGTGGCCATGGCCTTCCTCAGGGACTCGGGGCTGTTCGGCCAGGCAGCTTAGGGAACAACAACAACAACTCTTCATATAATTCAAGGCCTTAAAAAAAAACATTTAAATCAGCCCAGTATCTTTTTAATTGCCCCTTGGCCATGCCAAATATCACTACTCCACATCCCCTCCTTCCCCCCCCCCCCCCTTCAATTATCACCTATTCTCCCTTTTATTCCCTTATTCTTAGGTATATTTTCATGCTAACATTAGCGAGTTGCTAGCAGGGCGTGGTCATCTGTGTTACCAAGCGTGGGAAAGAGCGAGAGACTACCGCGCGACAGTGTCTCTCCAGCCGTCGTGACGTCTGGCAGGCTGCCTCAGCCATAAGTTATGTAACTCCCGGCCTCTATCGCCGATTTTGACCATCCAAACGCTGTTTCCACTTGTTTTATTGTTGTAACAGGTTAATACCTCTATAATCAACGTAAAATAGGCGCATATGGATAAGTACTAATAATATTATGGTACAATGACGATTTGAGTTTAGGAAACAGTCTAAATACCTCCGCACAGGGAGGGGTGGCCAATACCCCACCTACGCAGCGGAGAGGTTAACCCTTCCCGCCCGGGCTCGCCTTCCTAAGGACAGTATTGAGATCCGGGCGATCTGGCCGAAAAACTTCTTTAACCCTTCCCGCCCGGTTGTCATGTTAAAAGGACACCGCGGCAGATGGGCAGGAACCCGGGTGTCCTTATATAGTCCGTAAGCTTGAAAGCTGCGCGTCCGACTTATGTAAACAAAGCCTGTCGGAGGCGACGCACACACTTCTGGCAGCAAGCAG
>JBAKBP010041232.1:0-12418 GCA_037953745.1 Lithodes maja | reverse complement strand
GTATTGAGGGCATTACTCATTTGTACTTCGTCTTTGGTGTATTCTCCTTTTTCATCGACTAACGGTCCAACAGTTGAAGTAACTACTTTTTTCTTTCTGATATAACTATAGAATTCTTTCGGGTTTGTTTTACTTTGATTCGCAATATGTAACTCTAAGGTCTTTTTACTTTGCTTAATTAACTTTTTGGCTTTGCGTCGTAGCTCTACAAATTTCACCCGTTCTTCGTCATTTTGTGAGGATTTTAATCTATCATTAGCAAATTTTTTAGCAAGCAGGCAGTTTGAAATATCTTTATTCCACCATTTGGGCTTATTATTATGGCCTGGACGCCGTATTTTCGATGGTATGCAGTCTTGCACTGCTTTTAGGTAAGTGGTTTCGAATAACTTCCAAGATGTATTTATGTCGTTATTGTTAATTAAAAAGCTCCAGTCAGTTTCTTTAAACATAGCTCTAAGTTTATGGAAGTTTGCTTTCTTGAAATTAGGGACTTTTTCGATGCTACTATTTGGTTCGTTACTAGTAAACTTTAAAGTGAAAGTTATCGTACGATGGTCGCTGTTACTGAATTCATCACCAACATTCAAATTCTCTATCAATTCTTCTTTTGTTGCAAGTACAATGTCAAGAACGTTATTACCACGGGTCGGCGTTCGAACAAATTGATAAAGCGAACTCTCTTGCAAGTTCGTATACAAGTCATGTCCGGAGTGTGAAGTAAGAGTATCGCCCCACTTGGTCACAGGTAAATTAAAGTCGCCAAAAATTACGGTATCTTGTGAGTTACTTACATCTGCAATTTGTTCGTAAATTTCTCGGTCAGTTTGCACTGATTGAGCTGGAGGTCTGTATATTAACGCAAGTATTATTTTTGTACCTTTATTATTCTTTATTAGCACAAAAGATGTGTCGACGTTCACAATTTGAGGTTTTGACACGAGGGTCGGGTTAAGACTTTCTTTGATATAAAATAAAACGCCACCTCCATTTTTATTTATTCGGCTGTTCTCAAACATTACATAACCGGGAAGTGAATACTCTGCTAAAAAGTCTCTATCTTCTGTATTGAGCCAAGATTCTGTTATGCCAATCACATCATAATTTTCTGTAAACACTAGTTCCTCTAAATCTGAAAATTTATTGCGTATGCTACGAGCGTTTGCATAGAAAACCTTTAAAGTTGCGGTTTTAGAACTCGCATTACGTTCTTTCATCGAATTTTTGGTTCTGGTCGGATCTACATTTACATTCATGGCTGTCCTCGGTCCTCGGTCGTTATCCCTGACGGTTTTGAATTTGGGTCGTGTTGGTGGAGATTTATCCAAATTCGCGGTTCTTGACGGATTAGTATTTAATTCCTTTGTAGGTTGCCGTCCTCGCTGTCTTCGGTCCTCCTTCCTGGTTGTCCTGTGCTGAGTCGATTTCTTCTCCGAAAATCCTTCACCGCATCGTTGAGAAGACGCCCAAAACGTGCTGCTCCCACCTGGTTCAGATGAACTCCATCGTCCGAAAACAAATAGTCATCGAAGTAGAAATTGTCCCAGGTGTCGACGAATCCCACGTTCTCCTTCCTGCAGAGGTTTGCTAGACAACGATTTGTGCTGGTGGCTATGTTGTAAAATCGGCTCTCTACACCGAGCCGGGGGACGATTCCTGAGACGATGATCCTTGATGACTTCTCCTTAAACGACTTGATCAGCTGCTGGTACTTTAAAAGCAAATCTTCCGACCGGGTTCGCTGCACATCGTTGGATCCAACGTGGATGACGTACATTGTATTAGCAGGGGCCAGCTTTGATACTTCGTCAACTGCTGCAACTACGTCATCCACACCACCACCAGGGATACAAAAACGCTTCCTGGTCTTAGGTGCCCTGGCGCAAAACTCTGTGAGCTGACCACGTATCATCGAGTCTCCCACGAGCCGGACTTCTTCTATTTCCTCTTCGTCATCTGAGTCTGCGAGTATCTGGAAACGGTTTTGACACTCGGTAATCGGTATGTGTTTCCTGGTCTTGGGGCAAACGTTGTTCCTCACGACACGGAAGTTGTCTTGAGGGGGAAGAGAGTCACTATTTGTATCTTGAGTATCGGATACATCAGCTGAAGTGGCTACTGTAGGCGTTGAATTGTTGGCAGTTGACGTTGGGGCGTTGGTGGCTGCTGGAGTTGCGGTGACAATTGAAGTTTGTGGTACTCCAACGTTGAGTGTTACAAACTCTTGGAGTGATTCCAGCTTCATGGTGAGGACGTTGATCTTGTTGTAGGCTTCGTCTAATAAGAAGTATGAGTGAAGGCGGTGCTGGATGGGAGGAGGGGCGTCGACTGACTGGGGATAGAGGTACATGGGGCCGTTTCGTTCGTGGCCACCCCTACAGGGATCACGGTGTCCGGCGATCGATAGAACGATAAATAAATATTTATTTACTCTTATCTAGCGGCAAAGTTTTACACCAAGCGATAAGAATTCTCGCTATACCGTACTGTACAGTGGTCCCTTGCGTTTAGCGGGTTTCAGCTTGGCGAAACACAGTATTGGCGATAGGTTGGATATGGTACCAGAATCCGAATTTGGCGTTTCAAATACACTTTTGGCGAGAATGCTGACGTCACGGAATGGCGTCGGCCCAGAATGCGCCGCCCGCAAGCTAGTCTCACCAGGCCTAACTCTAAATAATTCATAATAATTCTACACAATTACCTGGACCTCGGCCTGTTACTCTTTCTATTAATTTCTGCAACATTCGCGGACTTTCCTCTAACTTTCACTCTGTTGAGCACCATCTCTCCTCCTACAAACCTGATCTTCTCTTCCTCACCGAAACCCAGGTGTCTGTAGCAACATCCAGCAACCCCTTCTCTGTATCCTCCTACTTTCAAAGCCAAAGGCGGATGTTGTGCATATGTGCACAACAAACTCACTTGCTCTCGTGTTCCCGATTTCGACTCCTCTGAATTCTCAACTTTATGGCTCAAACTTTCCTGTCATTCTCTTACTAAATATTTCTGTGCTGTCTATCTTTCCCCTAACTCTACCAACTTTCCTAAATTCTTTGACTATCTAAACTCTACAGTGGAACACATTCTATCCATTTCTCCTTTCTCAGAAATCTCCATCTTAGGAGATTTCAACGTTCACCACCGCCAATGGCTCTCCTCTCACACTACTGATCCACCTGGTGAACAAGCCTACGTCTTTTCTATCCTAAATGACCTAGAGCAGTTAGTTCAGCAACCCACCCGTATCCCGGATCGCATCGGAGATCGGCCCAACATTCTTGACCTGTTTCTAACTTCTAACCCTTCTTCTTATACTGTCGATCTTTTCTCTCCTTTGGGCTCCTCCGACCATAAACTTATCTCTGTCACCTGTCCTATCTCTCCAGTACAGCCACCCGATCCTCCTAGCCGGCGGCGCTTGTGGCACTTTGGCGCTGCCGACTGGGAGGCTCTTCGGCAGTACTTCTTTGATTTCCCATGGAATGATTTCTGCTTCCATGGCCGAGGACCCTCGGAGAGTGCTGAACGCATTACCGAGGTAATCCTATCGGGCATGGAAGCATACATTCCATTCTCTTTCTCTCAGACTAATGCTAAAAAATCTTGGTTTACTCACGCCTGTTCTACTGCTGTCCGCAATAAGGAGGAAGCATTCAAACGGTACCGACGCCTTAAAACTCAAGACTCTCATTCTTCATATGTTTCTGCCCGGAATCAAGCCAAATCTGTTCTTCGACTTGCCAAACACTCTTTCATCAATAATAAATGCACTGAACTATCCAACTCTAGCTCTTCCCAAGCTTTCTGGCATCTAGCCAAAAACCTCTCTAACAATTTCTCTTCCTCGTCTTTCCCTCCCCTTTCCCACTCTGATGGCACAACCATCACTTCTTCCTCTGACAAAGCTAAACTCTTCGCTCAAACTTTTGCTAGAAACTCCACCTTGGATGATTCCGGCGCTATTCCTCCCTCTCCGCCCTCCTCTCTCTTACTTATGCCTAATATCCTAATCTCTTCTAAAGATGTACTTTCTACCCTCTCTGGGCTTAACACTAATAAGGCGTACGGTCCGGACGGTGTTCCTCCTGTTGTTCTCAAAAACTGTGCTTCCGTGCTGACTCCCTGCCTAGGCAAACTCTTTCGTCTCTGTCTATCCTCTAACGTCTTCCCTTCATGCTGGAAGTTTGCTCACATTCAACCTGTCCCAAAGAAGGGTGACCGCTCTCAACCCTCCAACTATCGTCCAATTGCTCTTATCTCGTCTTTCTAAAGTTTTTGAAACTATTCTTGCTTCCAAATTTCTTAAGCATTTCTCTTCTCATAATCTGCTCTCAGATCGCCAGTATGGCTTCCTTAAGGGTCGCTCTACTTGTGATCTTCTTTCATATCTTACTAACTCTTGGTCATCCTCCTTTCGGGACTTCGGTGAGACTTTTTCTATTGCACTAGACATATCGAAAGCCTTCGATAGAGTCTGGCATAAATCTTTAATTTCTAAACTACCCTCCTTCGGTTTCTATCCCTCCATCTGTGCCTTTGTCTCTAATTTCCTTTCCGGCCGTTCCATAGCTGCGGTTGTGGACGGCCATTGTTCACTTCCTCACCCTATAAACTCCGGTGTTCCTCAGGGCTCTGTCCTATCTCCTATTCTCTTTCTAATTTTTATAAATGATCTCCTTAACTGTACCTTAATTCCCATCCATTCATACGCAGACGACTCAACCTTACACTACTCCATTAGTTTTTCAGAACGCCCCAGCCAGCAATCCCTCAACGACAAACGTAATGAAGCCATAGAACTCTTAAATTCTGATCTAAATACTATTTCCAATTGGGGCAGAGAAAACCTTGTTAACTTTAATGCTTCCAAAACCCAATTTCTCCATCTATCTACCCGTCAGGATCTCCCAGCGGACTATCCCTTATTCTTCAACAATACAAAAATCAACCCTTCATCTTCTCTCAATATTCTTGGTGTCTCTTTTTCTTCTGCTCTCATTTGGAAGGACCATATTACCAGTCTTGCTAAGGCAGCCTCCCAGAAGCTGGGTGTGCTCAACCGCCTTAGGGGGTTCTTTTCCCCTGCACAGCTTCTTGCTCTGTACAGGGGCATAGTGCGCCCTTGTATTGAGTATTGTTCACATGTGTGGGGAGGTTCCTCTCACACCGCTCTCCTAGACAAAGTTGAAAGGAAGGCCTTTCGTATCATTAACTACCGTCCACTCACCAACTCTCTGCAATCTCTCTCTCTCCGCCGCAATGTTGCATCTCTCTCGCTATTCTATCGCGACTATAATAATCAGTGTTCCTCAGAGCTATCCCAGTGCATACCACCTCCTTTACGTAGGGCACGTGGTACCCGTCTTGCAACTCAATCCCACCCCTACTCTGTGCAACTCTCCAACCCAAGAGTGAAACGTTACTCTCAAACTTTCTTCTACTCAACATCTGAGCTCTGGAACTCTCTCCCAGAATCAGTCTTTCCCTCTTCCTATGACTTAAATTGCTTCAAACTCTGTGTGTCCAGGCATTTTGGCTCGAACGTCCCTTGATTTTGGCCCTGTCACTCTTTCAACTATGGGGGAGGCACTCGCTATAGGCAGTTATGCCTTTTGCCTCCCTCAATCACATAAAAAAAAAAATATATATATATATATATATATATATATATATATATATATATATATATATACTGTATATATATATATATATATGTAGAAAAAAAAAAAAAAAAAAAAAAAAAAATGTTATCTATTGTCTTTTTTATTGCTTTTAATGTTTCATGTAGGCTACAGTAGAGCGCCGTATTGAGAGTTACTCTTAGGCCGAGGCTAGGCTATAGATAGGCTTAGGCCTACTCACAAAACCCTAACTGAGCTGCTTGGATAGCGAGAATATCCCAGGTATATTTCATAAACGTATACAGTCGACGCTCGATTTAACGGACTAATAGGGGGGAGACCGAGTCCGTTGCTGGAAAAAGTCCGTAGCTGGAAAATTGCCTTCGTATTTCGCCCCCCTTTTTTTTTTTTGTTTTTTTTTTTTTTTTTTGATTGAGGGACACGTTGTGCTGTACTGTCCCTGAAAACATAATAAAGGTCTTATTTGTCATTGATATGATAAATTTCACATGGAGAAAAAAAAAAAAAAAAAAAAGGAAGGATATCCCCTCCTCTGTAGGCCTACTCCCTCCCCTCCCCGTCCCGCCTCAACCCCGACCCCGTTACTGTGATAATGTTGATAAGCCTTGTGCTACACCCTATTGATAATGCAAAATATTGAACACACTTAAAAGTGTATGTTATTTGGTCTCTATATAATCTGTGAATCATTTCAGATATGATAGAATTAAAGACATTTTTTCCACCAACTCATAATCAGCAAAAACGACACAAATGTCAATTAAAAACATGTTATAATATTTCCCCATCATTTTGTGTATACCGTGGGAACAAAAAAAAACAAAAATCTATCAAACGTAAATCTCCCGTCCAGGAAGCTCGGCGCATAGACGGAGGGGAGGGTTGAAATATTTCTTTGACTATCTTATTTATTATTTATCTATGTGCTGGAAGGATATTATATTTTTCAATTCCATCACATTAGAAATGATTCAAAGATTACAAAAAGTCCAAATAAGACATAGTTATGTTAATGTATAAGGGATTTAGGTAGTGCATTAGAGAGATAGATAGATAGAAAGAGAGTGTATATCGAGGGAAAAAAACAAAACAAAAAATCTATCAAACGTAAATCTACCATCTCTGCTCGCAGGGAGGGGAGAGTTGAAATATTTTGTTGACTATCTTATTTATTATTTATCTATGTGCTGGAAGGATATTATATTTTTCAATTCCATCACATTAGAAATGATTCAAAGATTACAAAAAGTCCAAATAAGACATAGTTATGTTAATGTATAAGGGATTTAGGTAGTGCATTAGAGAGATAGATAGATAGAAAGAGAGTGTATATCGAGGGAAATTATTAACAGAGTAATCTTGACCAAACCGATTTGTGAACCTCATATCTCTTGTGTTTTGCTTTGTTTATTGTGCCGAACAGTCCGCGACGCACAAACACACATCAGCTGACTCAAGGGCCCAATCGATAAATATAATTAATCAAAGAAGTGACCACGGATCCAAAACCAAAGGCGCGTTTTTGCGAGCGTTTTGGCTTAAGCCAGACTTAAGCCAAGAGCGAAATTCGTTTTTGCGAGGACAAACCTTAAGCCAAACTCGAGCCGCGCTTAACCCTTCAAACCCGGTTGGTACACACGTGTACCATTATTTTTTGCCCCCAGGAACCCGGGTGGTACTACATTATACCAGTGGTTGAAAGCCTGTGAGCTTCGTGTGCGAGGCGTCGGTCCGACGCCTCGGTCCGACGCATGTAAACAACAGCCGGCTGGACCGACGCTCCGCATCTCCGGCCACAAGAAGGAGAGCGTCGCTTGTTCGTGTGTGCCTGTATGTTGTTGTTCAGTATCGAAAAGTGGTGTAAAGTGGCTGTTTGGCCATAAAGTTATCTCCAATGAAATCATCATCACAGCTCACCCAGTTGACTTAGAGAGCTCTACTTAATGCCATTCTACAGGTAAATAACACAGCTACGCTTGGGGATGCGCGGGAATGCGGGAAGCAGTCTGATTAACGAATATACGGTAGCCTAGCCTAGACGTTTTTCGGCCAAAACACCCGGATTTCGAGGAATATATATATAATACATAGCCGGGGCCGGAGGGTTAAGCAGGATCGACTTTTCTCAATCCGCCCTGAAAGGCCGCTTGACTTTGGGACCTTGGCTTAAGCGGGAATTTTTTGTAAACAATATCTGTTGTGATGTTTTTTTTTTTCATTGTTTTGTATTGGGTAAATACCATAGAGACTAGATCGAGTGTATATTATGAATACATAAGTAATGTAATATATATTATATTATATAATGATATTCTATTATATAATGATATTCTATTATATTATAGTTAGCTTGATATGCACTATTACAGGACACACGGTAGGCTATTGGCAGAATCATCCAGGCCGATCTGGAAAATACTCGTTCTGTGTGTGTAAAGAACATCCTTCTAGTTCCCAAATCGTGTTATTGATGCCGGGGTATTGTCATAACACTGGATAATTTTGTACTATATTGTGAACGTTAATTACCAATATATACAAACACTATAGTCCGTTCATTCTAGGTTGGGCAGAAATCGTAACCTCTAACCTCTGTAACTCAAAAAGGGCTTAAGCAAATGAGTCGTCAATTTATTCACATATTCCCTAGCCAAGTCTGCCTAGTTGGTAGAAATATTAGCTCGATTACTGTAGTCCTTTTTGAGTTAGGAGAGGTTGGGGTTTACGATTTCTGCCCAACCTATACAGTATAATGTACGGACTAGGCCTAGGCCTATAGCAAACTATTTGATAGGCCTTACACAAATAATATAATAGCCGACATACTATTCAGAAAATAATAAAGCAGGAAATAGACAAAAATGTGGACAAAAAGACAAAAGAAGTTGAAATATCAGTAAATAATCACAAGCTTAATCAATAACAAATATGGGGGGGCCGTTGAAAAGGTGATCTCCCCGAACAATTGAGGGAAAAACCTTTACAACGGCACCAGACCAGACCACTAGTTTCAGTGTTTGTGTTTATGTCACGTGACTTGTGGTCGAAGTCGAGCCAAACCATTTTTGTGCGGCTGCTTTTGCTTAAGCCAAAGGGGGAAGCCAGGCTTAAGCCAAAAAGCTCGCAAAAATGCGCCTCAATTTCATTATTTTGCTCAATCGAAAAGCAGTTGGTATAGAAAATTCTAGTCTTCACCATTCACAAGGTAAAAGTGATTTATGCCTCCTGATATATATCTAAGCTAGGTTAGACCATTTCTTGGTCTGGCTAGCTATATAGTGACTTAGCAACTTGTTGCTAAGGTTATGTGGTTATTCCTTATCAATAAGACTATTCACAAGATAACAATGAATTCTGCTGCCTGATATATATTTAACCTAGGTTAGGTCAATTCTTTGTGGAGATATATAGGCTAGGCCTATGTCTTCTAGCAAAAACAGAGTAAGCAGACGGCGCCGAGTGTGTCGGCGATCGACGATGCGCATGGCGGGCGGTTTGAAAAGGCCCAAAAGGGTGAACTTGGGCCTCGTCAAAGACTAATGGATAATTTTCCCATTTAAAGTACTATTCGCGTTTGGCGAAATTCACTTTTGGCGATGGTTTGGCGAGACTAATGAAATCGCTAAATGAGAGGGACCACTGTATACTGAATCTTTGAGCCCTTTTTGGTCAATAGCCGTGGTATTATTCTAGCAATTTTTCGGCATCCATTTACTACTTTGTAGCCTTGTAGCTATCTATCTATGCTTACCGAAGGGTAAGGCAGGTTAGTGGATGGACTAGCCGAACACCACTGTAGAAAAATAGTGCTACCAAGATACACAGAGGGCCTCGGAGTCGGACGGATCCTAAATTGAGTGGTCAATCCTGTAAGTCCTTCAGTAAACTGGCTCGGGTTGTCCCTCTTACAGGGAATAAGTCCTCTTGGGGGCATTCTGTGTATGGCCACCCTCATTAAGGGGAGTAAGGCGTCTGGCAATAGATATAGATTATTATTATACAGTCTGGTGATGGGCTGGTCTATCAGAGTGAGAACTGAGCGATCTCTGCCATACCCATAGCTTACTCTGACTGTTCCTTTTCCTTATATATTTTCTAGGTCTCGAGTGACGGCGTCTCTTCCGTGGCTTGACCTCCCAATCTACCAAGATTGGCAGCCAAAGTGTCACATTTTTCCCTTGCCCCTCAACTTTCTCTTCATAATTGCTGAGGGGCACAGGGCCCTGGGTGGTTGGTTTCCCGGGCGTTTCCGAACCCTCCTCGGCTCCCCGCCTTGGAGTGGCTTCGGTCACCCAGGCTTTGTTGTGGTCGGCAGGGAGGGTTCTGTGGGGGCGCTCGGTTATGGCCTTGGCCGTGCTTGGAGCCTTGGGGCTGTTCGGCCAGGCAGCTTGGGGAACAACAACAATAACATTATACAGTTGGTCCTCCATTAACGCGGCCAATGTGTTCTGGCTACCGCCCGTGTTAGCAAAATCCGCGTTACCGAACCCATATGTTTACATGTTAAAGGTACTGTACCTTGGTGTTCTGGGGATTTCCACAAAGTCCACTTTTTCTCCATAGAAGCCTATGTTATAATTAAATCAATTATAAAGGTTATTTGACATGTGCAATGAGTTGATTTGCCCATTGCAACAACTCTTACCTCTGAATAAATATTTAGTTTAGGCTAGGCAGCTAGGCTAATGAGAGAGAGTCACAGCAGTAGCCGACATTTTTCTATCGAAGCTCTGAAATCCCTCTATCATATTTCTCACCTCACACAATAACTACACATTGTAGGGTGTTCTAGTCTTCACCCAACGCACAACAACAATCATATCTACTTCTGGTATGCATAAACACTTGGTTAGGCCATTTATTTGCAGAGATATGAGCATCGGTAAATTACGAAAATCGTAGCTTCGGAATTCCCGCCTAACTCGCCGTCTTATTATTTCTCACCTCACACAATAACTACACAATGTAGGGTGTTCTAGTCTTCACCCAACGCACAACAACGATCATATCTACCTCTGGTAGGCATAAACACTTGGTTAGGCCATTTATTTGCAGAGATATGAGCATCGGTAAATTACGAAAGTCGTAAGTAAAGATTCGGCGACCGAGATAGCATAGCCATGTTGTCCACACACACACTCACTCGACAGCCAAACAATAACATAAGTGTGTTTCGGCAATTATTCTCACCTCACACATTAACAACACAATGTGGAGTGTGATAGTATTCACCCAATGCACGGGAACGATCATATCTACCTCCGGTATGCATAAAAACTTGGTTAGGCCATATATTTGAAGAGATATGAGCTACGAAAGTCGGGAGTAAAGGTTCGGAGCCCAGCTGGACCCCGCGCCAGTCTAAGTATTGACCGCGTTAGTAACATTTTGGATATTTGGGGTGTACCGCGTGCCACCAAATCCGCGTTTCTAAAACTCGCGTTACCGGAGGACCAACTGTAATATTTTTTGTTTTGGTAACCCTGCTAGACACCGCTATATGCTACAGTGGCTTCGGTCATCCAGGCTTTATTGTGGTCGGCAGGGAGGGTTCTGTCGGGGCGCTCGGTTATGGCCTTGGCCTTGCTCGGGGCCTTGGGGCTGTTAGGCCAGGCAGCTTGGGGAACAACAACAGGCGCGCCAGCCGAACGATAACAGTTGGGGAAGGGGGCTGGGCTTACAGATATAGATCGTCTGAATAGACTGTAGGTTCAGATAAGGATTGCATGGGTCCTCCTTTATTTAGGTTTGATTAACTGTACTCAAGAATATCTCTTATTTATATATTTTTTTTATTCTGACCATTTAAAAATTAATTTTTAACTTGCTTATTAATAATTTCAAAATAACTCTTAATGTTTTCTACAATACTGCCTGACATTTCAAGATGTTTCTCGAACGTAATGCCGGTTAACCCTCCAGCCCCGGCTATTGTATTCTATAATTTCCCCGAAACCCGGGGGTTTTGGCCGAAAAATGTCTATGCCTAGGCTACCGTATCTTTGTTATTTTGACAGCTTTCGCATTCCCGCGCATCCCCAAGCGTAGATGTGTTTCGTACCTGTAGAATCGCGTTGAGTAGAGCTCTCTAAGTCAACTGGTTCAGTTGTGATGACGATTTCCGTGGAGAGAACTTTGTGGCGATATCAGCCACATATCACTACTTAACAATAACACACACCACACACGAACAAGCGACGCCTCTCCTTCTTGTGGTCGGAGATGCGCAGCGTCGGTCCAACCGGCTGTTGTTTACATGCGTCGGACGGACGCCTCACACACCAAGCTTACAAGCTTTCAAGCTGCCGGAGCCCTGCCGGGTTCCGCGGGGGGTATTTGTTATGGGTGCCTCAGAGCCCTACCGGGTCTGGTGGGTTAAACTACAATTATACAACGAAACCCGCATAGTGACATGTCGACGTGTGATTCTTGAAGGTAAAAAGATTAACATTTGCGATTCCTGTGAACTCACTTGTTGGGTGTATTACTCTTTGTGCTAGTCTTGGCTCTAATGTAGTCTGCTAGAATTGTGTCAACCGTGCACCGCGCCGGTACAACTGCCAGTTTCTTCTGCCGGTTGATGAGGTCCCAGTCATCTACCAAGGTTGGCTTCAGCTCATCTGGCAGTTTAACTCGCACTTCTACTGCAGTCATGAACTGATCCTCCTGGGGGTATATGGATGGCTATGAGATAAGGTAATGTACAGTCATGTACACCACCAGAAAAGGTCAACAAATTCAAATTACAACTAAGAACTACACTTAACTACAAG
>JBAKBP010041231.1:0-12419 GCA_037953745.1 Lithodes maja | reverse complement strand
CTGATACTAGGTACAGCACAAATTCCATCCCAATAATATCTTGCCATTGATATATCGGGATTCAAACTCGGGTCCATTGATTTACCAGTCCAGTGGCAAGACTACTCTACCACACGTGATAGTGGGTAGGAGTGATTTGATGATACAAGTGATTCTCATGACCTGTTGCTCTGAAAGGTCAACTGAATGGTGACCGGTCAACTCAGTAGACCATTTCAACCAGTAGCTCTCAACCAGTAGACCATTTCAACCAGTAGCTCTCAATCAGTGCCAAATCAACCAATACGGTTAGGTTAGGTTAGTAATATATTTTGGCACTGGTTTGGTTGGTCTGGGTTAATTTGGCACTGGTTGAGAGCTACTGGCTGAAATGGTCTACTGGTTGAGATGACATGGAACCCAACTGAATACATCCTGTCTTTTCCTGTCGCCTACACTCGTTGTATGTACAGTAATACAAGAAATACAATGATAACTAAATCTAAGTTGTTATCATAGGAATATTAGTACACATGGTTATAATAAAAGTAATCCCTGTAAATATGTAAGTAAGGAATACAATTGGTTAAGGGGTGTGACCTGCTTTTTGTTATTTCTGTCCTTTTCTCTCTTTCTCTGGCTTGTATCCATTCGGCCCCATTCAGCCAACTATTTTAAGACGTTTATCCCCATCTAGGTGTCGATTTCTTCCTGGCGAGCGATAGCGAGCCAGCATTATATGAAGAAATCCGGCTTCGCCGGGGACATTTTTCTATCGAAAAATTTACAAATTTAGCCTGCTGTCAAACAAAAATGAAAAATATGCTGGACGCTACCGTTCACCAGTAAAAAAATGACACCTGGATGGGGATAAACGTCTTAAAAGAGTAGGCTGAATGGGGCCAAATGGATACAAGCCAGAGAAAGATAGAAAAGGACATAACAAAAACAGGTCACCCCCCTTAAGTAAGCAAATAGGAGTACATAACATACAGGGCATAGGTGAACGGACTCATCGAGAGAGAAGAGACTGCCCAAATATCTCCACCTGCCCGGGCTCGAACCGAATCCTTGGGGTTGTGAGTCAAACGTCTGCTGGTTACATCATAAACAAATTTAACCCTGTACCCACTAGCACCAAGATGAACCCCTCCCCTTATCCTCTCTCTATCTCTTAGACACACACACACACACACACACACACACACACATACACACACACATACACATACACATACACAAGCACACATATGCAAAGCCACACATATAACCCCTCACACACACTGCTAGGCACACAGACACACACACAGAAAAATGTCCCCGGCGAAGCCGGATTTCTTCATATAATGCTGGCTCGCTATCGCTCGCCAGGAAAAAATCGACACCTAGATGGGGATAAACGTCTTAAAATAGTTGGCTGAATGGGGCCGAATGGATACAAGCCAGAGAAAGAGAGAAAAGGACAGAAATAACACACAGCCCGTAGCCTAGTAGGTAGAGCTCTCGTCTCACACACGAGGGGTCGGGGGTTCAATCCCCGGCCGAGCGGAGACAAATTGGGTTTGTCTCCTTTC
Organism: Lithodes maja; assembly: GCA_037953745.1. Taxonomy (NCBI): domain Eukaryota; kingdom Metazoa; phylum Arthropoda; class Malacostraca; order Decapoda; family Lithodidae; genus Lithodes; species Lithodes maja. Next base: position 10,866 of record JBAKBP010041231.1, on the reverse strand, counting down.
ATGTGTTAGCCTCAGTTCACCTAGCTGTAAATAGGTACCTGGAATAAGTGGACGACGTTGTGACGTCCCATCTGGGGTTGGCAAAAATGGTACAAGGCGAGATGGGTATCATATGGTTCACCTAAGCTGATGGCTACCTAAGCCTTCGGGCGAGACGGTACCGTCTATAGTGAGAATGGTACCATACAGATCCACCCTAAGCCTTCGTTTCCGATGTCGCCAATTGGCTAAAAATACAGACTACACACATCCACAGCCATTCCAACGATACATATAACACCTACACATATAGGAGGCGGGAAATAACGAGCATACTCACTCCCGCAATACAACTAGAGTAAGTACAAAGGAGTACAAAGGAGTACAAAGGAAATCAAGCAACAACAGATCCAGTGACCCTTCTAGGTTGCTTGTCCTCCAAAACACTGAGGATCAAGTGTCCAAACAGTGGTTTAGAGTGGGTAAGGGAACATTGGAAAGGGAATTACTGCCCTGGAACTAATGTCCGTGGCAGGATTAGGAAGTTAGTAGGGGACAGATGGGTTAGTAACTGAGGGGGGGATAAAATAAAGTTATTCATTTACAAACGCAGTCAGTCGCGGGTTTGATGCGAGATATTTGTCTAGGCGGAGTTTAAATGAATCAACGGTGATGCAGTCTATAACGTTTCGGGGAAGCCCATTCCACAAGTTGACAACTCGATTGAAGAAGAAATTCTTAGATTCGTGCGAGTTAAAAGATTTACCAATAATTTTGCAACCGTTTCCCCGCGTGTAATTAGATTGGTCGATAGTGAAGTACTTACTACAGTTCATATTGTCGATGCCTTTGATGATTTTGAACACTTGAATTAAGTCGCCTCTTAATCTGCGCTGGGTTAAAGGAAATAGATTTAATTCTCTAAGACGCTCTTCGTATGGTTTGTTCTTTAGGCTAGGTATCATTTTGGTAACTCTACGTTGAACTCGTTCTAGCTTGTTTATATCTTTTTGGTAATAAGGGCACCAGGATTGAACGCAGTATTCCAGAAGAGGGCGGACTAAGGAATTGTAAAGGGTTAGGATAACTTCTTTGGATTTATGCTCAAATGACCTGCCTATAAAGCCAATTATTTTGTTTGCCTTCTTAACAACTTCTGAACATTGTTGACTCGGTTTTAGGTTACTCGATATTGTTACTCCCAGATCGGTTTCTCTGTTTACATTCTTAAGCTGAGTGCCATTCATCGAATAGTTTGCTTTCTCATTTAGGTATCCGATATGTAGTACTTTACATTTATCCGCATTGAAACTCATTTGCCAAATTTGGGCCCAACATGACAATTTATCTAGATTGTGTTGCATATCGTCAACTTGTTCTTTTGAGAGTACGCTATTTGCAATTTTTGTATCGTCAGCAAATTTTGAGATTGTACAGGTGAGACCCTCATCTATGTCGTTGATGTAAATTAGAAAGAAAATTGGTCCTAGTACCGATCCCTGGGGTACCCCGCTACTTACATTGGTCCATTTTGATGCCTTACCGTTTATGACTACTCTTTGCTTTCTGTCGCTGAGCCAATTTTCTATCCATTTCAACACACCGTCTTGTATTCCATGCGCTTTTAGTTTTAGCAGTAAACGTTTGTGGGGAACTTTGTCAAAGGCCTTTTGAAAATCAAGGTATATAATATCTACAGCTTTACTCTCATCGTAGAGGTTGAGGATATCGTGGAAGAAGTCTAAGAGGTTTGTTAAACAGGAACGTTTTTTACGAAAGCCGTGTTGAGTATCTTTAAGTATGTTATTTTCCTCTAAGTGATTTACGAGTCTGTCTCTTATGACCGTTTCTAGCATTTTACATACAACTGAGGTTAAGCTAATTGGACGATAGTTACTGGATAGGGATTTGCTGCCTTTTTTGAATATCGGTGTTACGTTGGCTAGCTTCCACTGATCGGGCATAGTTCCAGACTGCAAGGATTTATTGAATAGTAATGTCAGTGGTTTAGAGAGCTCATCCTTAGCTTCCTTTAGAACTCTAGGCGAGATTGTATCAGGTCCAGGCGTTTTATTTACCTTGAGTTTATCTAAACAATTCAATACTTCTCTCTCTGTAACGGTGATATTGCTTAAAACATCTGAATTATCAATCTGAATCGGCGATGGTGTAGGGATATCACTGAGGTCTTCTGTTGTAAAAACTGATGCAAAGAAGGTATTGAGGGCATTACTCATTTGTTCTTCGTCTTTGGTGTATTCTCCATTTTCATCGACTAACGGTCCAACAGTTGAAGTAACTACTTTTTTCTTTCTGATATAACTATAGAATTCTTTCGGGTTTGTTTTACTTTGATTCGCAATATGTAACTCTAAGGTCTTTTTACTTTGCTTAATTAACTTTTTGGCTTTGCGTCGTAGCTCTACAAATTTCAGCCGTACACACATACACACACACACACACTGGTGCAAAGGCACATATTACATAATCCCCCTCCCACACACTGCTACACACAAACAGATACACGTATTATATAACCCCTCTCCTACATACTGCAATGCACACAGACATATACACACACACACACGCAAAACTAGAAACATACGTACACATACAGTACACACTGATCTATGTATATACAGTATATGCATACTAAGGGCAATGTACGTTTTGACTCTTATCTCTCTCTCTCTCTCTCTCTCTCTCTCTCTCTCTCTCTCTCTCTCTCTCACACACACACATATCTCTACAAGGTCAACCCTCTCCGACATATGACGCAATTTTGAGCCGATTAGGGATACTTTAAAGCCTTTGTTACCATCAGGGGTATTTACAAACCTTTAGTTTAGTTACTTCAACCTCTGCAGTTGTCTTTGAGTTAGCTGTGGGCAGAAAACTAAATTTGGAGAGGTAATTATTATGTTCCTTCCAACAACCAACTATACTCCTAAAATCGATTAATGAAATTTACAAACACATGTGGCAGTCCGTGGATTCGAATCCAGGATGCTCACACCGAAAATCAACACCTTATGCATCGCACCACGAAGACAGTTAAGAGTGAGAGAACTCGATTTCTTATTGCTAATCTGGCAACCTCTGCGTCATATGAGTCTGAAGGGGTTTTAGATAGAAACACACATACACACAGATCTCTGTATATGCGTACAAAGGGCAATGTATGTTGTGACTTATCTCTCTCTTTCTTTCTCTCTGTCTCTCTTTTTCTCTGATAAACACACCACAAGGTCATCCATACTCCATAGCCATCTCTGTCCATAGTCCCAGACAGTGAGCCAGTCAGGTCTCCACAGGTGAACTGGGCACACCTACACCCCCGGCCCCCCGCGAACACATAACTCACCTCTCGCACGGAAACATTCTTAACCCATTCAGTGCCAGTGACGTACTTTTCATTATATTCTGCCAACTCTTTGACGATTTTGTTCAGCTTAAGAAGGACATCGACCCTTTTAAAGGTACATACTATCACAGTTAATCCCTTGAGCTACAATATATATTTTCTAAGCTTCATAAAATCGTCTAAATGTAGCTGAAATCTAATACAAAAAAAAAATCGCCGATACAGAAGGAGTTAATGGGATGGGACAAGTATTGCCTGTTCCATATTGAAGGAAGGCCATGGAAATTGAGAGTTTGTTTATGGTCGTGAACTAAGATATAATTACTCTCCTGGCTCCCTCTACCACGTTATAGACTCTCACGGAACGGATCGATTTCATAGAGGTGAGTATTTAAATATTTATTAGTATTATTTCTTATACCATGTTGAACGAAGACTGAGAATTGAGTGTTATATTCAATTCGCGGTAAGTAGGCGAGACATTATTACCTCTATCCTCTGTAACTCAAAAAGGGCTAAAGCAAATTAGCTATAAATTACCACATCAATTCCTTGACTGACTCTTCCCAAATGGTAGAAATATTAGCTCGATTACTCTAGTCGTTTTTTGAGTGGTAGAGGTTCGAGGTCATGATTTATCGCCTACTTACAGTGAATGGACTATAGTTTATTAGACGATTTTATGCAGTTAACCCTTTGAGTACCAGCGACGTGTTATATTTTATTCTAGCTATATTTAGACGATATTATGCAGCTTAGGAAGGATTTATGGTAGTTAAAAGGGTTGGTTGAGATAGTCTGAAACCCTACTTTTGCTAGAGGTCCTTCCAAAGCTGAATACAAATCGTCTAATAGGGACTAGAATGTGATAAAAAAGACATTCCTGGTACTGTAAGGGTTAAGTAAGGATCTGCAGAAATAATATGGGTAAAGACTCTCTCAAATATCCTCTGACTTCCATATACCCTTCCTAATCTGAATAACATCGTCTAATAATAGCCATAAAACAAAAAATAAATGCGTGTTCATATCTTGAGAGGGTTAAAGAGCTGTATACCACCTCCAGCCTCTTGCAAACACCCATTCTCTCTAATGCATAGCCTACGTGAGTTGCAGTTGGGATGTGTGTACATGCTTAGATTGATAAGCAGGATTCGAAGTTGCATACTAAATCGTAGTCAGTGTCCACCAACCTTTAACTGTCTTCGTGGTGCGATGCATAAGGTGTTGATTTTCGGTGTGAGCATCCTGGGTTCGAATCCACGGACTGCCACATGTGTTTGTAAATTTCATTAATCGATTTTAGGAGTATAGTTGGTTGTTGGAAGGAACATAATAATTGATATTGGTTCAGGGGTAATTTATCGAGAGGACTTCCCTAGTGGTTAAGGCCCCATTAATTGTTCTTTCCATTCACATATGCATAGCCTACGTGAGTTGCAGTTGGGATGTGTGTACATGCTTAGATTGATATGCAGGATTCGAAGTTGCATACTAAATCGTAGGCAGTGTCCACCAACCTTTAACTGTCTTCGTGGTGCGATGCATAAGGTGTTGATTTTCGGTGTGAGCATCCTGGGTTCGAATCCACGGACTGCCACATGTGTTTGTAATTTCATTAATCGATTTTAGGAGTATATAGTTGGTTGTTGGAAGGAACATAATACTCTTAAAGGGTTGTTAACCCATACAGTACCAGGGACGTCCTTTTTATCATATTCTGGCAACTATTAGACGATTTTATTAAGCTTAGGAAGGACCTCTAGTAATAAGATGGCTTCAAAATATCTCAACCAACCCTTTTAACTACCACAGATCCTTTCCTAGCTGCAAAATAACGTCTAAATATAGCTAGAAATGTACAGCTAATTTGCTCTAGCCCTTTTTGAGTTACAGAGGCTAGAGGCCATGATTTCTCACCTACTTACAGCGAATAGACTATAGGCCTTTGTTCGACTCCCTGCCTACCAGTAAAGTGTTCAGTCATGCTAAACCGTTCGGGCGACTCGTTGGTGGAGTGGTAGAGTGTGCTGTACGGTCGAAATCAATAGTTTAAGGGGAGATGGTTCACTTTTTGGTTGATTTTTTCATTTATTCATTATTTTTCTAGTTTCCTCCCGAGACCTCCATCAAACTTAAAAAAACGTCCATTAGATCCCCCTTCTAGATTAATGTGTACATTTTTCGGTAGAAAAATGTCCCGGCCAAAGGCCAATTCCTCTAAAATAACAGGTTCGTTATCGCTCGCCAGAGGAAAAATTCGACACCAAAATAGCACGAAAGGTCTTATTATTGACAAAGAAATGAGGCGAAAGGTCTTAAAATCGACAAACTAATGGGGCAAACATCTTAAAATCTGAAAACTAATGGGGCTAAACACGAGGGAGAAAGGGGTCCAGAAAAATGGCCCATCTCCCCTTAAGGCTATTACCTCCACCAGGGAATTGGACGAAGGTTATGTTTTTGCCTCCGTTTGTCTGTCTGTGAACAAGATATCTCAAAAAGTTATCGACCTATCTTCACGAAATTTGGTGGGCAGTTAGGATATGCGCCAAGGAAAAAGTTAGTTAATTTTGGAGGTAATTGGTAGAGCGTATACTTCCGCCAGCGTATATATCCTTCCTTTCTTAACTCTTTCACGCTTTTATGACGCAGAGGTTGCCAGATTAGCAATAAGAAATAGAGTTCTCTCACTCTTATAATTACCTCTCCAAAATTAGTTTTCTGCCCACAGCTAACTTAAAGAAAACTGGAGAGGTTGAAGTAACTAAGCTAAAGGTTTCTAAATACCCCTGATGGTAACAAAGACTTTAAAGTATCCCTAACAGGCTCAACATTGCGTCATAAGCGTGCAAAGGTTAATCTGAATACAATCGTCTTAATAGCGTAATGCATAAATGCGCGGAATTTCGGTGTGAGTGTCCTAGGTTCGAGTCCTTGGAGTGTCACATGTATTTGTTGATTTCATTAATTGAGTTTACAAGTAAAGTTGGTCGGTGAACAAAATATAAATAAGACCCACAAATAGAAAAAAAAAAGAAAGAACAAAAAGAAAAGAAAAATGCATAACCGTACCTTGAAATGGTCTACACTCCTTGTCCTCATTTCTTCTATTATCTTATATTATTTATTACTTATCTTAAGGGGAGATTTCCACCTCGAGGATTTTTTTCTGAACCTCTTTCTCCCTCATGTTTAGCCCCATTGCTTGTGAGATTTAAAGACGCTTGCCCCATTAGTTTGGCGATTTTAAGAACCCTCGCCCCATTTCTGTCAATTTTAAGACCATTCGTGCCATTTAGGTGTCGAATTTTTCCTGGCGAGCGATAGCGAGCCTGTAATTTAAGGGGAACCGGCCTTCGGCCGGGAAATTTTTCTACCGAAAAATGTACAAATTTATCTTGAAAGGGGGTCAAGGGGGAGTAATTTTAAGCTTGATGGAAGTCTAGGGAATCAACCATAAACCTCCCCTTAACCCCTTGAACATTGTGACGCGTTTTGACAGTTTATTCTGCCTTCGTTACACGTTTGTATACAGCTTAGGAAGGATCTGTGGGAATGAAAAAAGGATAAAGACCTGGTCAATTAACCCTCTGACTTATATAATATACCCACACACCCTTCCTAATCCAAGTAACATCGTCTAGTATTAGCCAGAATCAACTGCCGAAACGCGTCATAGTTCTCAAGGGGTTAAGGGGAGATTTCCACTTGAGGGATTATTTTCTTAACCCCTTTCTCCCTCATGTTTAACTCCACTGCTATTGAGATTTTAAGACGTTCGCCCCATTAGTTTGGCCATTTTAAGAACTTTCGCCCCATTTCTGTCAATTTTTAGAAATTTCGTACCATTTAGGCGTCGATTTTTTCCTGGCGAGCGATAGCGAGCCTGTAATGTAAGAGGAAACGGCCTTCGGCCGAGACACTTTTCTACCGAAAAATTTACAAATTTATCTTGAAGGGGGTCAAGGGAGTGTAATTGTTAAGCTTGATGGAGGTCTAGGGTACAAACTAAATACCTCCCCTTAAGCACCTCAATCCTATCCCCCCCTGGTTCTCCTAATGCATGGGGGGCGTATTTATTTGCTTCTATATCCATCTTTATATATATACTTTTTCTTCCCTAGACCTCCATCAAGCTTAAAACGACATCCTCAAGACCCCCCTTCGAGATAAATATGTACATTTTTCGATAGAAAAATGTAACGGCCGAAAGCCGGTACCTCCAAAAATACAGGATCGATTTCGCTCGCCAGGAAAAAACTCGACAGAAAAATTGAGCGAAAGGTATTAAAATCGACAAACTAATGGGGCCAACGTCTTAAAATGTCAACATTAATGGGGCTAAGCATGCGGGAGAAGGGGGTCTATAAGAAACCAACATCACCCCCCCCCCCCCTTTTAAGGAAGCTCTCATTGGTAACCCCCGAACCCCCCCCCCCCCCAAAAAAAAAAAAAAAAAAAAAAAAAAAAAAAAAATCTCTACCTAACGCCAAGGAAGGCCACAAGTGTTGTTGTTTAATTGTGTGGGTTTATTCATATATATTTTACTAGTGAATTACCGTAACTTCCGGGTGATATATTTTTGTTGGTGATCTATACCGTAACCGCCGGAGGATTTATAGATCGGAATACGAGCTGTTAACCCCTTCTGTACCGGTGATGCACTTTTCATTATATTCTGGCAACTATTAGACGATTTTGTACAGCTTAGGAAGGACGTCTACTCATTAAAAGGCTACAGACTATCTCAATTAACCCTTTTAGCTACCCTATATCCTTTCTAAACTTTATAAGATCGTCTAAATGAAGCTGACATCAAATACAAGAGACGTCGTCGGTACAGAAGGGGTTAAGGGGGCATGGGTCGTATTTATTTGTTCCTTTATACATATAATTTTATAGTTTCATCCCTTGACCTCCATCATCCCTAGACCTCCATCATCCCTAGACCTCCATCAAACTTAAAAAGCAACATCCATTAGATCCCCCTTCTAGATTAACGTGTACATTTTTCGGCCGGATCTTCCAAAATTACAGGCTCACTATCGTTCGCCAGGAAAACAAATAGACACCTAAAGAGAACGAAAGGTCTTAATAATGACAAAGAAATGGGGCGAAAGGTCTTATAATCGACAAACTAATAGGGCAAATATTTTAAAATCTGAAAACTAATGGGGCTCAACATGAGGAAGAAGGGGGACCAGAAAAACGACCCATGTCCCCTTAAAATCCCTTCTGTACCAGCGAAATCTATTGAATTTTCTTCTAGTTATATTTAAAGGTTTTTGTGCAGTTTCAGAAGGAGCTAAGGTAGTCAAATGGGTCGAGTGAGATAGTTCGAAGCCTGTTAATTGCTGGAGGTCCTTTTGAAACTGAATACAATGGGTCGAGTGAGATAGTTCGAAGCCTGTTAATTGCTGGAGGTCCTTTTGAAACTGAATAAAATGGGTCGAGTGAGATAGTTCGAAGCCTGTTAATTGCTGGAGGTCCTTTTGAAACTGAATAAAATGGGTCGAGTGAGATAGTTCGAAGCCTGTTAATTGCTGGAAGTCCTTTTGAAACTGAATAAAATGGGTCGAGTGAGATAGTTCGAAGCCTGTTAATTGCTGGAGGTCCTTTTGAAACTGAATAAAATGGGTCGAGTGAGATAGTTCGAAACATGTTAATTGCTGGAGGTCCTTTTGAAACTGAATAAAATGGGTCGAGTGAGATAGTTCGAAGCCTGTTAATTGCTGGAGGTCCTTTTGAAACTGAATAAAATGGGTCGAGTGAGATAGTTCAAAGCCTGTTAATTGCTGGAGGTCCTTTTGAAACTGAATAAAATGGGTCGAGTGAGATAGTTCGAAACCTGTTAATTGCTGGAGGTCCTTTTGAAACTGAATAAAATGGGTCGAGTGAGATAGTTCGAAGCCTGTTAATTGCTGGAGGTCCTTTTGAAACTGAATAAAATGGGTCGAGTGAGATAGTTCGAAGCCTGTTAATTGCTGGAGGTCCTTTTGAAACTGAATAAAATGGGTCGAGTGAGATAGTTCGAAGCCTGTTAATTGCTGGAGGTCCTTTTGAAACTGAATAAAATGGGTCGAGTGAGATAGTTCGAAGCCTGTTAATTGCTGGAGGTCCTTTTTGAAACTGAATAAAATGGGTCGAGTGAGATAGTTCAAAGCCTGTTAATTGCTGGAGGTCCTTTTGAAACTGAATAAAATGGGTCGAGTGAGATAGTTCGAAGCCTGTTAATTGCTGGAGGTCCTTTTGAAACTGAATAAAATGGGTCGAGTGAGATAGTTCGAAGCCTGTTAATTGCTGGAGGTCCTCTTGAAACTGAATAAAATGGGTCGAGTGAGATAGTTCAAAGCCTGTTAATTGCTGGAGGTCCTTTTGAAACTGAATAAAATGGGTCGAGTGAGATAGTTCGAAGCCTGTTAATTGCTGGAGGTCCTTTTGAAACTGAATAAAATGGGTCGAGTGAGATAGTTCGAAGCCTGTTAATTGCTGGAGGTCCTTTTGAAACTGAATAAAATGGGTCGGGTGAGATAGTTCGAAGCCTGTTAATTGCTGGAGGTCCTTTTGAAACTGAATAAAATGGGTCGAGTGAGATAGTTCGAAGCCTGTTAATTGCTGGAGGTCCTTTTGAAACTGAATAAAATGGGTCGAGTGAGATAGTTCGAAGCCTGTTAATTGCTGGAGGTCCTTTTGAAACTGAATAAAATGGGTCGAGTGAGATAGTTCAAAGCCTGTTAATTGCTGGAGGTCCTTTTGAAACTGAATAAAATGGGTCGAGTGAGATAGTTCGAAGCCTGTTAATTGCTGGAGGTCCTTTTGAAACTGAATACAATGGGTCGAGTGAGATAGTTCGAAGCCTGTTAATTGCTGGAGGTCCTTTTGAAACTGAATAAAATGGGTCGAGTGAGATAGTTCGAAGCCTGTTAATTGCTGGAGGTCCTTTTGAAACTGAATAAAATGGGTCGAGTGAGATAGTTCGAAGCCTGTTAATTGCTGGAGGTCCTTTTGAAACTGAATAAAATGGGTCGAGTGAGATAGTTCGAAGCCTGTTAATTGCTGGAGGTCCTTTTGAAACTGAATAAAATCGTCTAATAACCCAAATCAAGTGTGTAGGACGGTACCGGTACTGAACGGGTTGAACATATCGGTAAAATGATCAGTAGGCCACGGCGTTCGAAAACTCTGATCGGCATTACGGTTTCTTCACGGTATTATGGCTCTACATTACGCTAATAAGACAGCAAAGAACTATAGTCTATTCAATGCAAGTATATATATATATGAATTCTTATTTACTTTCAATAAACAAATCAACTAAATCATCTAGATAATAGTCAGAAAACAGAATAGAAATGCGTCCTCATATTTTGAAAGTGTTAAGGGGAGACAGACCGTGTTTTTTTTTTTTTTTTTTGGTCTATTAATTCACACATTCCTTAGTTTTCTCGCTAGACCTCCATCACACTTAAAAAACACCCCCTAGACCCCCCTTCAAGATAAATGTGTACATTTTTCGGTAG
>JBAKBP010041230.1:0-12419 GCA_037953745.1 Lithodes maja | reverse complement strand
CTATGTCGTTGATGTAAATTAGAAAGAGAATTGGTCCTAATACCGATCCCTGGGGTACCCCGCTACTTACATTGGTCCATTTAGATGCCTTACCGTTTATGACTACTCTTTGCTTTCTGTCGCTGAGCCAATTTTCTATCCATTTCAACACACCGTCTTGTATTCCATGCGCTTTTAGTTTTAGCAGTAAACGTTTGTGGGGAACTTTGTCAAAGGCCTTTTGAAAATCAAGGTATATAATATCTACAGCTTTACTCTCATCGTAGAGGTTGAGGATATCGTGGAAGAAGTCTAAGAGGTTTGTTAAACAGGAACGTTTTTTACGAAAGCCGTGTTGAGTATCTTTAAGTATGTTATTTTCCTCTAAGTGATTTACGAGTCTGTCTCTTATGACCGTTTCTAGCATTTTACATACAACTGAGGTTAAGCTAATTGGACGATAGTTACTGGGTAGGGATTTGCTGCCTTTTTTGAATATCGGTGTTATGTTGGCTATCTTCCACTGATCAGGCATAGTTCCAGACTGCAAGGATTTATTGAATAGTAATGTCAGTGGTTTGGAGAGCTCATCCTTAGCTTCCTTTAGAACTCTAGGCGAGATTGTATCAGGTCCAGGCGTTTTATTTACCTTGAGTTTATCTAAACAATTCAATACTTCTCTCTCTGTAACGGTGATATTGCTTAGAACATCTGAATTATCAATCTGAATCGGCGATGGTGTAGGGATATTCACTGAGGTCTTCTGTTGTAAAAACTGATGCAAAGAAGGTATTGAGGGCATTACTCATTTGTACTTCGTCTTTGGTGTATTCTCCATTTTCATCGACTAACGGTCCAACAGTTGAAGTAACTACTTTTTTCTTTCTGATATAACTATAGAATTCTTTCGGGTTTGTTTTACTTTGATTCGCAATATGTAACTCAAGGGTCTTTTTACTTTGCTTAATTAACTTTTTGGCTTTGCGTCGTAGCTCTACAAATTTCACCCGTTCTTCGTCATTTTGTGAGGATTTTAATCTATCATTAGCAAATTTTTTAGCAAGCAGGCAGTTTGAAATATCTTTATTCCACCATTTGGGCTTATTATTATGGCCTGGACGCCGTATTTTCGATGGTATGCAGTCTTGCACTGCTTTTAGGTAAGTGGTTTCGAATAACTTCCAAGATGTATTTATGTCGTTATTGTTAATTAAAAAGCTCCAGTCAGTTTCTTTAAACATTGCTCTAAGTTTATGAAAGTTTGCTTTCTTGAAATTAGGGACTTTTTCGATGCTACTATTTGGTTCGTTACTAGTAAAGTTTAAAGTGAAAGTTATCGTACGATGGTCGCTGTTACTGAATTCATCACCAACATTCAAATTCTCTATTAATTCTTCTTTTGTTGCAAGTACAATGTCAAGAACGTTATTACTACGGGTCGGTGTTCGAACAAATTGATAAAGCGAACTCTCTTGCAAGTTCGTATACAAGTCATGTCCGGAGTGTGAAGTAAGAGTATCGCCCCACTTGGTCACAGGTAAATTAAAATCGCCAAAAAATACGGTTTCTTGTGAGTTACTTACATCTGCAATTTGTTCATAAATTTCTCGGTCAGTTTGCACTGATTGAGCTGGAGGTCTGTATATTAATGCAAGTATTATTTTTGTACTTTTATTATTCTTTATTAGCACAAAAGATGTGTCGACGTTCACAATTTGAGGTTTTGACAAGAGGGTCGGGTTAAGACTTTCTTTGATATAAAATAAAACGCCACCTCCATTTTTATTTATTCGGCTTTTCTCAAACATTACATAACCGGGAAGTGAATACTCTGCTAAAAAGTCTCTATCTCCTGTATTGAGCCAAGATTCTGTTATACCAATCACATCATAATTTTCAGTAAACACTAGTTCCTCTAAATCTGATAATTTATTGCGTATGCTACGAGCGTTTGCATAGAAAACCTTTAAAGTTGCGGTTTTAGAACTCACAGAACGTTCTTTAATCAAATTTTTGGTTCTGATCGGATCTACATTTACATTCATGGCTGACATCGGACCTCGGTCGTTTTCCCTGGCGGTTTTGAATTTGGGTCGTGTTGGTGGAGCTTTATCCAAATTCGCGGTACTTGACAGATTAGCATTTAATTCCTTAAATGTAGTGCACTAAACGGTCTCTCTCCTTCCACTTCGAGTGTCTCATCGGAATGAACCGCAAGGTCTGAGAGATGCTAACTTCCTTTTAACTCCTTGTAAGTATTATTCTTTGTCTGCCCCTTTCTCTCCCCCCCCCCCCCCATATGTCCTGATGCTATTAATTAAATGAAAGAAGAAATAGACACCTGGATGGGGATAAACGTCTTAAAAACAGTTGGCTGAATGGGGCCAAATGGATACAAGCCAAGGAAGAAGAGAAAAGGAGTGTATGTTCTACTCTTCTACCTACTGTCCGTTTGTTATCTTATTATCTGTTATCTTATTATCTTTTGTTATCTTATTATCTTTTGTTATCTTATTATCTTTTGTTATCTTATCTTTTGTTATCTTATTATCTTTTGTAATCTTATTATCTTTTGTAATCTTGTTATCTTATTATCTTTTATCTTGTTATCTTTTATCTTGTTATATTTTGTTATCTTATTATCTTTTGTTATCTTATCTTATTATCTGTTATCTTATTATATTTTGTTATCTTATCTTTTGTTATCTTGTTATCTTTTGTTATCTTATCTTTTGTTATCTTATCTTTTGTTATCTTATTATCTTATCTTTTGTTATCTTATCTTTTGTTATCTTATTATCTTATCTTTTGTTATCTTATTATCTTTTGTTATCTTATTATCTTTTGTTATCTTATTATCTTTTACTTGTACCGCCTTTCTCTTCAGTTCTTTCCTCTTTTCTTCTCCCACTCCCTCATTATATTACGTTTTATCTTCATTATTAATTGTATGAATTATATATATTATTATTTTACCGTTGCGTTGCGTCTCATTTCGCATCCATTTCATTTATCTTCCTTTCCTTGTTAATTTACCCCGCTCACAAATACAACACATCACCCATCCCATTCAATTAAGGGGGGTCACCGGCTTTTTATATCTTTTTCTCCTTTGCTCTCTTTCCCTGGCTTGTGTCCATTCGGCCCCATTCAGCGAACTGTTTTAAGATGTTTATCCCCATCCAGGTGTCTATTTATTCCTGGCGAGCGATAGCGAGCCAGCATTGTATGGAGAAATCCGGTTTCGCCGGAGAAATTTTTCTATCTAAAAATGTACAAATTTAGCTTACTGTCCAAACGAACATATATATATGGTGGCTCGCTACCGCTCGCCAGGAAAATATTGACACCTGGATGGGGGTAAACGTCTTCAAACAGTAGACTGAATGGGGCCGAATGGATACAAGCCAAAGAGAGAGGGAGAGAAAGAGAAAACAGCGAGGTGGGCTCCCTTAAGTACACAGATATGAAGCCCGCAAAGAAATATACACCGTTATTTTAATTGAAGTTTATACACGCCGACTCGTTACTTTGACAATGGCTACCTTAACTCTATCTTGTCTGACACTTTGTGGGTTATTTTGATATTTTATATTATTGTTATTGAGGATTTTGATTTATCCAGCCGTTTTCGAGCTATGTAATACAGTATTGTCCCCTAGGCTAACGAAATCCACATTTCTGACTTACTTTAAGGGGGGGTCACCGTTGGTTTTGCTTATCTTTCTCTCCTTTTCTCTTCCCTTGGCTTGTATCCATTTGGCCCCATTCAACCAACTGTTTTAAGACTTTTATCCCCATCCAGGTGTCGATTTCTTCTTAGCAAGCGATAGCGAGCCAGCATTGTATGGAGAAAACCGGCTTCGCCGAAGACATTTTTCTATCGAAAAATTTACAAATTTAGCTTGCTGTCAAAACAAAAATATGTATATGCTGGCTCGCTATCGCTCGCCAGGAAAATATTGACACCTGGATGGGGGTAAACGTCTTAAAACAGTAGGCTGAATGGGGCCGAATGGATAAAAACCAAAGAGAGAAGGAGAGAAAGAGAAATAAAAGCGAGGTGGGCCCCTTAAACTCTCCAAACTAATGGAGCGTAACAAGGGGGATTGTAAACGATACCCTCGGACCAGATACTGTCAAGACCTGTGGTGGTGACTAATGTTATTACCCTCGTCTGATTGCTTTAAGGGAGCCCTTCTCGCTTTTTTTGTTTTCTCTTTCTCTCCCTCTCTCTTTGGCTTGTATCCATTCGGCCCCATCCAGCCTACTGTTTTAAGACGTTTACCCCCATGCAGGTGTCAATATTTTCCTGGCGAGCGGTAGCGAGCCAGCATATATATATTTTTGTTTTGACAGCAAGCTAAATTTGTATATTTTTCGATAGAAAAATATCTCCGGCGAAGCCGGATTTCTCCATACAATGCTGGCTCGCTATCGCTCGCCAGGAAGAAATCGTCACCTGGATGGGGATAAACATCTTAAACACTTGGGTGAATGGGGCCGAATGGATACAAGCCAGGGAAAGAGAGAAAAGGAGAGAATGATGAAGAAAAAAAAGCCGGTGACCCCCCTTCACCTTACTACACCCGTCTAGAAAGTAATGGAGGTATGTAACTAAAGAAACATTCCTTTTGATTAACAGAACAGTAAAATGTAAATGAACACTTTCGAACATTCATATTAAGTGATTCTGAGTTTCCACTGTATGATGCTTTATATGTACGATAGTGAGACAGTGACTTTTGTAATTAGTAGGTTGTTTTACTTTTATAGTTTCTTCTCTAAAAATAATGTTAGTGTCAGAGCCAAACCTAATTCACCGTCTCAGTTGTGTAGGGGAGAACGTCTCGGCCTCCCACCCCGGGAGGTCCGGGTTCAATGTCGCGCTCAGGTGTGAAGGTTTTTCGGATACACTGGTAGCCGGTACCATTTCCCTTGAGCAAGGAAATGGGTAATAGTGGCCGGTAATAAACTTTGGTCGAGCGTGTGGTGTTATATAAGTAACTTGAAGATTATTATTAGTATTATTTTTACACTGTCCTACAATCGTGCGAATTACTAACACTGATACAAATTCAGTTGGAGAATTCTTATAAAGTGATGCAATATAATGAAGGGCTTTATCTGTATCGCGTGCCCCAAGTCAGTGTCTTCCTTCTATTTAAGGGAGCCCACCTCGTTTTTTTTTTCTCTCTCCGTCTTTCTCTGGGTTGTATTCATTCGGCCACATTCAGCCTACTGTTTTAAGACGTTTATCCACATCCTGGTGTAATTTTTTTCCTGGCGAGCGATAGCGAGCCAACATATGTATAATGTTTTTTTTCAACAGGCTAAATTTGTACATTTTTCGATAGAAACATGTCTCCGGCGAAGCCGGATTTCTTCATATAATGCTGGCTCGCTATCGCTCGCCAGGAATAAATCTACACCTAGATGGAGATAAACGTCTTAAAACAGTAGGCTGAATGGGGCCGAATGGATACAAGCCAGAGAAAGAGAGAAAAACAAGAGAACAAAACAGGTTCTCGGTCATAAAGTATTGTACCAGATCCTTGGGTACGTCAC
This sequence comes from Lithodes maja, assembly GCA_037953745.1. NCBI lineage: Eukaryota > Metazoa > Arthropoda > Malacostraca > Decapoda > Lithodidae > Lithodes > Lithodes maja. Next base: position 6,872 of record JBAKBP010041230.1, on the reverse strand, counting down.
TATACATCATATGTTTACCTCTGTCGAAGAAGTTGGACGGAGGTTATGTTTGTTCCTCCGTTTTTCTGTTTGTCCATCATCCAGGTGGACAAACAGAGAAACAAAATATCTCAAAAAGTTAAGAACCGATATTCGCGAAATGTTGTGATCAGATGGGATTTGTGCCATGGAAGAAGTTTTTTTTAATTTAGTATGTGATTGGTAGAGCGCATACCTCCGCCAGCGTAGGCGGCTCACAAAGTTATGAATCGATGCTCAAGAATTTTGGTGGGTAGATATGATAAATGTCCAGTAAGAAGTAATTCCATTCAGGAGGTGATCGGTGAAGCGCATTCCTCCGCCAGCGTAGGCGGAGGTATGTGCTCTCCCGAGTGCCCCTCTAGTTTGCTGTAGTTCTGTGCCTCTGAGGGTATCTTTTTGGAAAGTAGGTTTGACATAGGACCGTATTTTTAGTAGGTTTGACATAGGACCGTATCTTTAGTAGGTTTGACATAGGACCGTATTTTTAGTAGGTTTGACATAGGACCGTATCTTTAGTAGGTTTGACATAGGACCGTAGTTTTAGTAGGTTTGACATAGGACCGTATCTTTAGTAGGTTTGACATAGGACCGTATCTTTAGTAGGTTTGACATAGGACCGTATCTTTAGTAGGTTTGACATGGGACCGTATCTTTAGTAGGTTTGACATAGGACCGTATCTTTAGTAGGCTTGACATGGGACCGTATCTTTAGTAAGTTTGACATGGGACCGTATCTTTAGTCACAGCTCTACACTTGCCCCAATAGTATTACGATTCATGGGACTTACAAGGCCTCTCGGATCATGGTATAATAAAGGCGGCGTGTCATTCTAATTGGCCACTTGCCAGTTTCGTTCTATAAGGAAGTTGGAGCTGTAGACATCGATATATTTTGCAGATTTAGCAGCTACAATATAGTCACAGTACATTCATAAATACATAAAGCCCAATGCAACATACCTTTTGTCCATAAAAAAAAACTACATTATTATTGTATTTCTATTTGATATCATTGTTTACGGCTCCAACTTCCTTATAGCCTGAAACTCGCAAGAGGTCAATTGGTCGGTCGTGAAATTCGTAAGATTACCGACATATACACATAGTAAGTAAGACTGGCAAACGCGATGTAGTTGATCTATCACGAGGTCCTGAATTTCCCCATATGACTGTTCCCATTCAGTGTATAATATTATCCACAACTCATAAGTGTTAGCCATATTCTGGTTGAGGGGTGATGGTTGGTTTTTTCAAGATCCCCCTTCTCTCTCATATTTAGCCCCATTAGTTTTGAGATGTTAAGACGTTTGCCCCATGTTCTTGCCAATATTAAGATCTTTCGCCCCATGTTCTTGCCAATATTAAGCCTTTCAGTGTCATTTAAGTATAATTATTTCCCTGGCAAACGATAGCGAGCCTGTACGTTAAAAAGGATTTATCTATCGAAAAATTTGCAAATTTATCTTGGAAGGGGGTCTTGGGGGTAGTTTTCTAAGCTTGATGGAGGTCTAGGGAGGAAACTAAAAATAATAATAAAACACATAGGCCTATACGGAAAAAAACATAACAGGTCCACGTATTTGTGTAAATGACTGTACGTAACTGTCCATTCATGTGTTTTCCATCAAATGTATATCTGTATTTTGTCTGTATGTTTATCTTTTATGTCCATGTCTTTACCTAAACATCTATCTAACTTATCTGTTAATTTTTTTTTTTTTTTTTTTTTTTTTTTGCTCCTTTAACCTCTATCAAGCTTTAAGATAAACACCCCCCAAGACCCCCTTCCCAGATAAATTTATACATTTATCGGTAGAAAAATTACTGGCCGAAGGCAAGTTCCTCCTAAACTACAGGCTCGCCAGGGGAAAGTAGACACATAAATGGCACGATAGGTCTAAATATTGGCAAATCAGTAGCGCGCAAGGTCTTAAAATCGACAAACTAATGGGACCAACATGTTAAACTTTCAAAAACAAATGGGGCTAAACGTGAGGGAGAAGGTGGTCCACAAGAAACAGAAACCTCCCCTTAATTAATTGCTTGTCTATCCCCCGGTCTATGTGTGCCTAAAAGTTTATCATCAAAATATGTACCGGTAGTTATATATATCTAACCCTATGTAGTATGTATGTATGTATGATGTTATACCCGCCTTTGTTTACCTATAACTGTGTGTCTCTCCAGCTATCTGTCTGTTTGTCTGTCTGTCGTTCATCTGTGGGGTTTGTTTTTGTCTTTCCTGCTTTGTGCCTGTCTGTCACTCGATTGGTCTGTGTTTCTGCCTGTCTGTCTCTCTAGCAGTTTGTGTGTCTCTCCATGTCCCTATTTATGTCTTTCTGTCTGTCTGTGTCTCTCCATGTCTCTATTTCTGTTTTTCCGTCTGTTTGTGTCTCTCTCCAGGTCTCTATTTCTGTCTTTCTGTCTGTCTGTCTCCCCGTGTCTCTAGTTTTGTCTTCCATCTGTCTGTCTTTCTCCATGTCTCTATTTATGTCTTTCCGGCTGTCTCTGTGTCTCTCTGTCTCTATTTATGTTTGTGTGTCTCTCCATGTCTCTATTTCTGTCTTTCCGGCTGTCTGTGTCTCTTTCCATGTCTCTATTTATGTCTGTGTGTGTCTCCATGTATCTATTTATGTCTATCTGTCTGTGTGCGTCTCTCCACGTCTCTATTTATGTCTGTGTGTCTCTCCATGTATCTATATATGTCTATCTGCCTGTCTGTGCGTCTCTCCATGTCTTTGTCTGTCTTTCCATCTGTCTCTGTGTATGTATTTTTATCTTTGTGTGTAGGCCTGTTTGTCTCTCTGTATATTTGTGTGCATCTTTGTCTTGTCTCTCAGTGTCTCTATTACTGTATTTCCATCTGTCTGTCTCTCCGTCTGTCTGTGCCTCCATATGTGTCTGTTAGTCTTGCCATATGTTTGTTTCTCCATCTACCTGTGTGTGTCTATCTCAATGTATCCATCTATCTTTCCATCTACCTGTCTCTCTACCCCGCTGTGTGTCTGCCTTCCTGTCCGTCTGTCTGTCTCTCCGTGTGCCTGCCTGTCTGTCTCTCCATCTGTCTACCTGTCTGTCTCTCTATCAGTCTATCTATCTGTCCGTGCGCCTGCCTGTCTCTCCATCTGCCTGTCTTCCTGCCTGCCTGTCTGCCTGCGTGGTGTAGAAGGCAGGGGTCAGGACCTCGGTGCAGTTGCAAAACCTTCAGGCTGTGTGCAAGACTCCCACTGTTGCTGCCTCGCCTACCATAATGCTACCACACGGGTTACCATAATGCTACCACACTGCTACCACACGGGTTACCATAATGCTATCACACGGGCTACCATAATGCTAACATACTGCTACCACACGGGTTACCATAATGCTACCACATTGCTACCACATGGGTTACCATAATGCTACCACACGGGCTACCATAATGCTACCACACGGGTTACCATAATGCTGCCACACTGCTACCACACGGGTTACCATAATGCTATCACACGGGCTACCATAATGCTAACATACTGCTACCACACGGGCTACCATAATGCTAACATACTGCTACCACACGGGTTACCATAATGCTACCACATTGCTACCACACGGGTTACCATAATGCTATCTAAAGGGCTACCGTAATGATACCATACTGCTACCACACAGGTTACCATAATGCTACCACACTGCTACCACATGGGTTACCATAATGCTATCTAAAGGGCTACCATAATGATACCATACTGCTACCACACGGGTTACCATAATGCTACCACAGGGGTTACCATAATGCTATCTAAAGGGCTACCATAATGATACCATACTGCTACCACACGGGTTACCATAATGCTACCACAGGGGTTACCATAATGCTATCTAAAGGGCTACCATAATGATACCATACTGCTACCACACGGGTTACCATAATGCTACCACACTGCTACCACATTGGTTACCATAATGCTATCTAAAGGGCAACCATAATGATACCATACTGCTACCACACGGGTTACCATAATGCTACCACACTGCTACCACATGGGTTACCATAATGCTATCTAAAGGGCTACCATAATGATACCATAATGATACCATACTGCTACCACACGGGTTACCATAATGCTACCACAGGGGTTACCATAATGCTATCTAAAGGGCTACCATAATGATACCATACTGCTACCACACGGGTTACCATAATGCTACCACACTGCTACCACATGGGTTACCATAATGCTATCTAAAGGGCTACCATAATGATACCATACTGCTACCACACGGGTTACCATAATGCTACCACAGGGGTTACCATAATGCTATCTAAAGGGCTACCATAATGATACCATACTGCTACCACACGGGTTACCATAATGCTACCACACTGCTTGATTAATGCTACTGTGCTGTTACTAACCATTAAGGTTATACTACTACCAATCAAAGGTGTAAGTATCTTAACTTTATCATACTGTTCTCTTGAGCTCACTACTGCTACCACACGTATGTTTGTTACTGCTACCTGATCATTAATATTAACACAGATACCAAAACAGGTTGAATTTAAAGCTTAATCAGTATATACTGTACACCAGTTTCAATCTATGAACTTTTATATTGACATCCTAGAGAACTAGAGTTAGATTCCTGCGTAGGATGAGACTGATGGGGAGTCTCCTCACACCTGATGCATCTGTTCACATCCCAGTAATAGTCTATTCCCTGTTAGTAGGCGAGAAATCATGACCTCTATCCTCCGTAACTCAAAAAAACGACTAGAGTAATCGAGCTAACATTGCTACTATTTGGGAAGAGTCCGTCAAGGAATAGATGTGAACATTTACAGCCAAATTTGCTCTAGCCCTTTTCGAGTTACAGAGGATAGAGGTCATGAGTTCTTGCCTACTTACAGCGAATAGACTAGTATCACACTCCTACCACACACCAGGTTCACATCAAGAGACCAGACACTACCCATACCACACACAACAATACCAACCCCTACCATTGCCTCAGAGTAATACCAATGCTTAGGGTCCTCTCCACATATAGTTTTCTGCCGTTGTTGCTACCAGTCATCTTCCACTTATTTTGTTTCTGTATTGGAGTCCCGGTAACAATGAGGCAGGTATGCTGCTCTGCATTCACGAACAGCGGGTCAAGGCTGAATGCCAACCCTGAGGCACTCTCTCCCAAATTTTAGTTACACAGTTCGGTATTGTTAGTAATTTAATGTATAAGACTTGTATTCCCATTATATATATATATATATATATATATATACTGTTTATATACCTTTGAACTTTGTTTGCTTAAGTCGTGAAATTAAATTTATAAGACTGTAACACAACATATTTTCGTTAATTAATGTTTTAGTTGTCCATACATAATATACCCTAAGGGAGGGATAAAGCACCAGATGCCTAAATACAAACTTAATTTATCAGTCAAGAACATACGAATCCAGTTAAAAGTCGAATATTGTAAATTTCTCCGCAATAACGGCAACTTGAGAGGTTCAACTGTGCTTGGATTTTTAATGCAATCAAATACATCGCTTGTTTTATTTTTCCTAATTCCAGGCAATTGTTTTCAAATTATGAAGAACAATTTTAAAGTTAGAGGTTAAATATGCTAGTCTTTAATCCATTGGAACCTACAGTAGGGGTCCCTCCTATGCTTAATGAAAATTGGCTGGCTGTAGGATTATGGTGTCAAAGGAATCGTTTCCTAATTGAAAGGAATAAGGAGCATGGTTGGGTGGTTAAGTGATGCACAGTATATTAGTTTATATAGGTAAGCAAAGCTGAATCTTTTATGGTGATTAACATAAATAATGAACCGTGATTGGTGATCCTTACACGTTAGTAAACCCTTCCTAGATACGAGGACGCCTTTCTTTTATTCTGGCTATTAGTAGACGAATTTATTCACCTTAGGAAGGAAATATGGGCGTCAAAGGGTTGAGGTAGATTTTACCCATTTGATTCCTCCTTTGAGAGAGAGAGAGAGAGAGAGAGAGAGAGAGAGAGAGAGAGAGAGAGAGCCCCCCCCCCCCCCCTCCAATTGAGCCATCCTTTTATTGAGCCTAGTGAAGACGATCGTGCTGGGACGCGGCCCAATATAACGCCCAACTCATCCAGACTCGTGATCTGTTTTACATTTTAGGTACAGTCACGGTCAAAAGTCAGGCCCTGTCTCCTTAAATTCCACCTTGGTTATCTTTCCACTCAGAGAAAGAAACCCGTCCTTCAAAGCGGAGGTAGTTGATTTTTCCGGACTTCGTGCTCCCTCGTTTAGCCCCATTAGTTTTAACATTTTAGTTGTTGTATTAATATAATATATATATATATATATATATATATATATTATACAGTATATACTATTCATTTTGCCTACAATTTGAAATAAGTTAAGTTGATAGAACATGTTATCATTTATTAGGTTACTTATGTAAGAGGATTATACTTTATGTTAGGTTAGGCTGAGATATTTTAGCTTGGGTATAGTGTATACCTTGAGTCTAAGACTGACCTATTTTTGAATGTTTCAAAGTTGATACGACAAACAAAATAGTTTGTATAAATCGCGATGATATCCAATCAAGTATTAAAATGATGGACATTAATGTGCTAATGATGTATGGTGAACAATTGCGTGTGAAATCATTATGTCTAGCACTTACTCTACATCTCCCAAGTTAAGGGGGCCAACCTCGATTTGTTTTCTCTTTTTTTTTTTTTTCCCCTCTTTACCTTGTAACCAATCGACCAATTCAGCCTACTGTTTTAAGACGTTTACCCCCATCCAGGTGTCAATATTTTCCTGGCGAGAGGTAGCGAGCCAGCATATACTGTATATATATATAT
>JBAKBP010041229.1:0-12421 GCA_037953745.1 Lithodes maja | reverse complement strand
ACTTCTATATATATATATATATTATATAGAAATGTATGTGGCCATTTGTACATGGTGTGAGATAAAAGTGAGAGAGAGAGAGTAATGTTAGATGGAAAATTAGGAAGAGGATAATTAGATATTTTATGAGAGGGAGAAGAATGGTGGTGGATAAGGGAGAGACGAGGGGATAAGGGAGAGACGAGGGGATAAGGGAGAGACGAGGGGATAAGGGAGAGACGAGGGGATAAGGGAGAGACGAGGGGATAAGGGAGAGACGGGAAATGCTTCAGGTACTGATCATGAGGTGTTGCTGGACCTCCTGTTTCATTTTCCTGGTCTCTTTTGCTGAACTTCTGTGTGCCTGACTACCACACAAATTAATGTGAGGCCATATACATAGGCATATGATAAGGAGTTGCTGGAACTCCTGTTTAATTTGCCTGGCTTCCCCCACTGTTTCTGTGTTTGCCTTACCTACACAGTAAACCAGCTAACTCTCACAAACACCTCCTCCTCCTGTTCATTTCACTACTCTTAAGGGGAGGTCTTTAGTTGATTCCCTAGACTTCCATTAAACTTAAAATTACTCCCCCTTGACCCCCTTTCAAGATAAATTTGTACATTTTTCGGTAGAAAAATGTCCCGGCCGAAGGCCGATTCCCCTTAAATTACAGGCTCGCTTTCGCTCGCCAGGAAAAAATCGACACCTAAATGGCACGAATGGTCTTAAAATTGACAGAAATGGGGCGAGGGTTCTTAAAATCGCCAAAACTAATGGGGCAAGCGTCTTTAAATCTCAAAAGCAATGGGGCTAAACATGAGGGAGAAAGAGGTCCAGAAAAAAATCCTCCAGGTGGAAATCTCCCCTTAACAAGCACCGCACACTTCTTACCAACACACCTAACTCATCTACAGTATAATGTACCTTGATCTCGGCTCTCTATCACTCTTTCAACCTTGAGGGGGACATTTATTAGTAGTTATTACAGGCAGTTTTTGCCTTTTGTCGCCTTCCGGCACATTAACAAAAAATAATAGTTCTCGGAATCATCCCTATCCTTTCCTTAACCCCTTCTGTGCCGGCGACGATTTTATAATTCTATTCGTTATATTTATACGATTGTATGAAGCTTAGGAAGGATATATGGTACCTAAAATAATTAGCTGAGATAGTCTGTAGCTTATTACTGGATAGACGTCCTTCCTAAACGAAATACACTCTTCTAATAATTGCAAGAATAAACTAAAAAGTATGTCAACAGTACTGAAGGGGTTAACACTAACCTACAATAGCACATATACTTTCTTTCAATACAACAACATTGCAAGAATAATATGATGTTGTCACACCCAGAATGCTGTTCTTGTTGTTCTCAGTTTTCGTTCCAATCTTCTCCTTCTCTCTTCCTTTACCCCTCTCCTCCTACATTCCTCCCCACTCCTGGTTTGGTGGCATGCTCGTCCAAACATTTTCCACATTCTTGTCGGTAATTAGATCCGCTTTCTATTACTCCTGTTATTGTTGTCGAGTTAACTAATAAGTGTAGTTAGAATACTTTGATCGAAAATGGCAGAATCGAACAATATCCGAAAAATAATATGTAAAATATGATAATAACCCTCAAGACGTCAGACTAGATAGTGTTAAGGGATATTTGAAGACTTGTGAGAAGAAAACAATAAAGCTAGAAACCTTGGAAAGAAAGCTGAAGCCTGTGTGTCCTGACTCCCAAGGCAGGGAACTCTTACTATAGTCCATTCACTATAAGTAGGCCAAGAATCGTGACCCCTAAACTCAATACACTAAAGCGAGTATAGTATTCAAGCTAATATTTCTACCATTTAGGAATAACCAAACAGAAAATAGGTGAGGAGGTGCTTAGCCCATTTGCTGTAACCCTTTTTGAGTTACATAGGTAAGTTAAGAGCGCAATAGGTAGCGTTTGGGAAAGAGAGAGTCCAAAATTGTGAGTGAGGTGGTGAGATAGTGGCGAAGCAGCTCTGAAAAGTCAGGTGTTGCCTCAGGTCCACGAGGGACCAACCAGGCGTTGTAATCAAAGATGATAAAAATTGTCAACCGCAGCCTAGAGGTCGCATAGAGACACTGAGGTACAAAGGAAATCAAGCAACAACAGATCTAGTGACCCTTCTAGGTTGCTTGTCCTCCAAAACACTGAGGATCAAGTGTCCAAACAGTGGTTTAGAGTGGGTAAGGAAACATTGGAAAGGGAATTACTGCCCTGGAACTAATGTCCGTGGCAGGATTAGGAAGTTAGTAGGGGACAGATGGGTTAGTAACTGAGGGGGGGATAAAATAAAGTTATTCATTTACAAACGCAGTCAGTCGCGGGTTTGATGCGAGATATTTGTCTAGGCGAGTTTAAATGAATCAACGGTGATGCAGTCTATAACGTTTCGGGGAAGCCCATTCCACAAGTTGACAACTCGATTGAAGAAGAAATTCTTAGATTCGTGTGAGTTAAAAGATTTACCAATAATTTTGCAACCGTTTCCCCGCGTGTAATTAGATTGGTCGATAGTGAAGTGCTTACTACAGTTCATATTGTCGATGCCTTTGATGATTTTGAGCACTTGAATTAAGTCACCTCTTAATCTGCGCTGGGTTAAAGGAAATAGATTTAATTCTCTAAGACGCTCTTCGTATGGTTTGTTCTTTAGGCTAGGTATCATTTTGGTAACTCTACGTTGAACTCGTTCTAGCTTGTTTATATCTTTTTGGTAATAAGGGCACCAGGATTGAACACAGTATTCCAGAAGAGGGCGGACTAAGGAATTGTAAAGGGTTAGGATAACGTCTTTGGATTTATGCTCAAATGACCTGCCTATAAAGCCAATTATTTTGTTTGCCTTCTTAACAACTTCTGAACATTGTTGACTCGGTTTTAGGTTACTCGATATTGTTACTCCCAGATCGGTTTCTCTGTTTACATTCTTAAGCTGAGTGCCATTCATCGAATAGTTTGCTTTCTCATTTAGGTATCCGATATGTAGTACTTTACATTTATCCGCATTGAAACTCATTTGCCAAATTTGGGCCCAACATGACAATTTATCTAGATTGTGTTGCATATCGTCAACTTGTTCTTTTGAGAGTACGCTATTTGCAATTTTTGTATCGTCAGCAAATTTTGAGATTGTGCAGGTGAGCCCCTCATCTATGTCGTTGATGTAAATTAGAAAGAGAATTGGTCCTAGTACCGATCCCTGGGGTACCCCGCTACTTACATTGGTCCATTTAGATGCCTTACCGTTTATGACTACTCTTTGCTTTCTGTCGCTGAGCCAATTTTCTATCCATTTCAACACACCGTCTTGTATTCCATGCGCTTTTAGTTTTAGCAGTAAACGTTTGTGGGGAACTTTGTCAAAGGCCTTTTGAAAATCAAGGTATATAATATCTACAGCTTTACTCTCATCGTAGAGGTTGAGGATATCATGGAAGAAGTCTAAGAGGTTTGTTAAACAGGAACGTTTTTTACGAAAGCCGTGTTGAGTATCTTTAAGTATGTTATTTTCCTCTAAGTGATTTACGAGTCTGTCTCGTATGACCGTTTCTAGCATTTTACATACAACTGAGGTTAAGCTAATTGGACGATAGTTACTGGGTAGGGATTTGCTGCCTTTTTTGAATATCGGTGTTATGTTGGCTAGCTTCCACTGATCAGGCATAGTTCCAGACTGCAAGGATTTATTGAATAGTAATGTCAGTGGTTTGGAGAGCTCATCCTTAGCTTCCTTTAGAACTCTAGGCCAGATTGTATCAGGTCCAGGCGTTTTATTTACCTTGAGTTTATCTAAACAATTCAATACTTCTCTCTCTGTAACGGTGATATTGCTTAAAACATCTGAATTATCAATCTGAATCGGCGATGGTGTAAGGGATATCACTGAAGTCTTCTGTTGTAAAAACTGATGCAAAAAAGGTATTCAGGGCATTACTCATTTGTACTTCGTCTTTGGTGTATTCTCCATTTTCATCGACTAACGGTCCAACAGTTGAAGTAACTACTTTTTTCTTTCTGATATAACTATAGAATTCTTTCGGGTTTGTTTTACTTCGATTCGCAATATGTAACTCTAAGGTCTTTTTACTTTGCTTAATTAACTTTTTGGCTTTGCGTCGTAGCTCTACAAATTTCACCCGTTCTTTGTCATTTTGTGAAGATTTTAATCTATCATTAGCAAATTTTTTAGCAAGCAGGCAGTTTGAAATATCTTTATTCCACCATTTGGGCTTATTATTATGGCCTGGACGCCGTATTTTCGATGGTATGCAGTCTTGCACTGCTTTTAGGTAAGTGGTTTCGAATAACTTCCAAGATGTATTTATGTCGTTATTGTTAATTAAAAAGCTCCAGTCAGTTTCTTTAAACATAGCTCTAAGTTTATGGAAGTTTGCTTTCTTGAAATTAGGGACTTTTTCGATGCTACTATTTGGTTCGTTACTAGTAAAATTTAAAGTGAAAGTTATCGTACGATGGTCGCTGTTACTGAATTCATCACCAACATTCAAATTCTCTATTAATTCTTCTTTTGTTGCAAGTACAATGTCAAGAACGTTATTACCACGGGTTGGCGTTCGAACAAATTGATAAAGCGAACTCTCTTGCAAGTTCGTATACAAGTCATGTCCGGAGTGTGAAGTAAGAGTATCGCCCCACTTGGTCACAGGTAAATTAAAGTCGCCAAAAATTACGGTATCTTGTGAGTTACTTACATCTGCAATTTGTTCGTAAATTTCTCGGTCAGTTTGCACTGATTGAGCTGAAGGTCTGTATATTAATGCAAGTATTAATTTTGTACCTTTATTATTCTTTATTAGCACAAAAGATGCGTCGACGTTCACAATTTGAGGTTTTGACAAGAGCGTAGGGTTAAGACTTTCTTTGATATAAAGTAAAACGCCACCTCCATTTCGATTTATTCGGCTTTTCTCAAACATTACATAACCGGGAAGTGAATACTCTGCTAAAAAGTCTCTATCTTCTGTATTGAGCCAAGATTCTGTTATGCCAATCACATCATAATTTTCTGTAAACACTAGCTCCTCTAAATCTGAAAATTGATTGTGTATGCTACGAGCGTTTGCATAGAAAACCTTTAAATTTGTTATTTTAGAACTCACGGAACGCTCTTTAATAATATTTTTGGTTCTTGTCAGATCTACATTTATGTTCATGGCTGTCCTCGGTCCTCGCTGTCTTCGGTCCTTATCGCTGGTGGTCCTCGGTTGCCTCTGTTTTTGTCTTGGCGTTGGATGATTTATGTCACTGCTGCTTCTTCTCGGATGGCGTTTTTTGATCCATGGCTGCGGACTGCTTCATGTAGGAGACAACCCCTGCGTGCTGAACCCACAGGGTTTAGATGAGTGCCATCCTTGCGGAACAGAGGTCTGAGAGAGAGAGAGTTCACTCATGTGCAGCGTCACACATATCGAAAACTGCTAAAAATTGCATATTTGTATCGATTTTGCCCTTCATTTGCAAGATCGTTGCAAGATAACTAAACGTCGTACAGGTATGATTGAGGTGTCATTTGAAAGCTCTATTACCGTACTTTCACGGATATACAATTATATTATGCTCTGGCTTTTGCTTATGCATGAAAATTAGAAGGGAATGAAGGTAATTTCTGGCAATTATGCCCACTCATAATTGACAGTTTATTCTGGCTATCATTACATGCCTTTATTTAGCTTAGGGTGAACTTGTGGTAGCTAAAGAGTTGCGCTAGAAATAATATCGAAGGCCTTCGATAGAGCCTGGCACAAATCCATAGCTACGGTTGTGGATGGCCACTATTCAGCTTCCTCAACCTATCAACTCTGGTGTTCCTCAGGGTTCTGTCCTATAACCAATTATCTTCCTATTATTCATTAACGACCTTCTCAACTGCCCCTCCAGCCCCATTCACTCATATGTTGACGACTCTACATTACACTATTCAACTAGCCTTCCTCAAAATCACTCACAGCAGGAACTCCAAAATTCACGTAAGGCGGTCATATAGCACCTATCTTCTGGTCTCTACTATCTCTAATTAGGGCAGAAAATAGCTTGTTTCTGTCAATCCTTCCAAAACTCAATTTCTCCATCTGTCTACTCGTAGTTTCCTTCCAGAAAACTATTACCTACTCTTCAACAACATACAAATTTACCCTTCAACTTCTCTTAATATTCTCGGTGTCTCTACTTCTGATCTATCTTGGAAAGATCATAATATTATTACCACTCTTGCTAAAACAGCTTCCCAGAAGCTGGGTGTACTTCACCGTCTCCGGAGGTACTTTACCCCTGCGCAGCTTCTTGCTCTGTACAGGGGTATGGTGCGTCCTTGTATTGAGTATTGTTCACACGTGTGGGTAGGCTTCTCTCACACAGCACTTCTAGACAAAATAGAAAAGAAAGTCTTCCGTCTCATTAACTCACGTCCACTCACCAATTCTCTTCAGTCTCACTCTCTTCGCCACAGTGTAGCATGTCTCTCACTATTCTACCGCAATTACAATAATCAGTGTTCCTCAGAGCTCTTTCAGTGTATACCACCCCCTCTTCGTAGAGCACGTAGCACCCGTCTTGCAACATAATCCCACCCCTATGCTATGCAACTCTCCAACCAAAGAGTGAATCGTTATTCTCAATCTTTCTTCTAATCAACAGCTGAGTTCTGGAACTCTCTCCCAGAATCAATCTTTCCCTCATCCTATGTCTTAAATTGCTCCAAACTCCGTGTGTCAAGGCATTGTGGCTCGAACGTCCCTTGATTTTGGCCCTGTCACTCTTTCAATTCTGGGGGAAGCACTCGTCACAGACAGTTCTGCCTTTGTTCTCCCTCACTCACATAAAATAAAAAAAGTTTACCCCTGTGATATCCTTTCTAAATAGTATAACATCGTCTAATGATAACCAAAACAAACTGTAGAAATGCGTCTTAGATCCTCAAGGGGTAAATATAGACATGGAAACAAACTTGGTAAGCGGCTATGGTGATGGGACGAAATCACTAGAAATAACAAAGAGGAATAAAATGTTCTATAAATAACATTGCCGGAACGGACACAATCTTACCATAATGAACAGTGAAGGAGAAACGCTTCCTATAAAGAACACAAATATTTAAAACAAATCAGTCAATGTAGATTGTGTTTTTCATTTCTGGAAGTGCTTCGATTCCATTTTTTTTTTTTTTTCCATTTATGTTGACGTCCGAAATTGGCTTCCGGTCCCTTTATGCCCTCTCCAGACTAGTCCTCAGTCAGATGGATTTGAATTATTTATATTTATTAGTTTTAGGAGGACTTGTTTCCGTATAGTTTTAGAATACAATATTAAATTTCAACTTTTTCGTTCCTGAAAGCGAACGTTATCATGATTTCAAGGTGTATGCATATTAGTACCTGTCTCGTTGTGCTGCAAGGTGCTCTGTACGATATATTTCGATAATTTTCGTATGAATCACTCTAATTACAGGCTAATGATAAATGAGCATCTGGTTAAAATATTTGTGTCGTCCAATTTCCAGCATTTATGCAATAGTGGAGGTGTGGCGGAGTCGTGTTGCCACTGGACTGGTAATCCAATGGACCCGGGTTCGAATCCCAATATGTCAATGGGAAGATGTTATTGGGATGGAATTTGTGCTGTACCTAGTATAATTGCATTGCCACAGCACACCGAAATGCCAAAAAAATACCCTCATTGTTCCCTGATTAAATAGCATTGTATGAATATTCCCATGTTCAAAAATATGCTACAGGGGAGCAATGCCTTGAGTTAATTGCTCAATAGGTGGCGTTCTGAGAGTGAGGGTCCAAGTCTGGGGGATGAGACTGTGAAGCACAGAGGCGAGGCGGCTTCAGAGATGGAGTTTCCTCGAGCCGTGAAGCTTCGCATGTCTCACTCCCTAGACTGGAGCAAGACCTCACGGGCCTCTGCACCGTGTTCATCGGAAGAGTGTAAAGGCTATCAGCCTATGCCCGAGAAGGAGTAGATGGAATATAGAAGAAAAAAAAGAAAAAAGAAAATCCACAAGAAACCTGACGGATAAAATAGCTCTCAGCAATTTGTCCTCGTGTATATACAAATCTCGTTCGTGGTTTCTATTTCCCATCTACAGTAGAATCATTATAATTAGGCCACATATATTGACCCTAAACCTCTGTAGTTCAAACATGGCTAGAGCAAACGGGCTATAAATGTCCACACTTATTCCCTGACTTCTTCTTCTTCTTCTTCTTCTTCTCTTGAACCCGCCCGTAGACCGCGCAGGTCCACAGGGCTGACCTTTGTATCGGTGCTGGCTCAGACACGTTAGTAAGGGGGATAGTTTAGCTTAGAAGGATAGTATTGACTCCTCCCAAATGGTAGACATGTTAGTTTGATTACTCTAGTCATCTAGGAGTTGTTGTTGTTGTTGTTGTTCCCCAAGCTGCCTGGCCGAACAGCCCCAAGGCCCCGAGCAATTCCAAGGCCATAACCGAGTGCCCCCACAGAACCCTCCCCGCCGACCACAATAAAGCCTGGGTGACCGAAGCCACTCCATGGCGGGGAGCTGAGGAGGGTGCGGAAACGCCCGGGAAACCAAAGCCCCACCCAGGGCCCTGTGCCCATCAGCAATTATGAAGAGAAAGTTGAGGGGCAAGGGAAAAATGTGACGCTTTGGCTTCCAATCTTGGTAGATTGGGAGGTCAATCCACGGAAGAGACGCCGTCACTTGAGATCCAGAAAACACACAAGCTAAAGGAACAGTCAGAGTAAGCTATGGGTATGGCAGAGATCGCTCAGTTCTCACTCTGAAAGACCAGCCCATCACCACATGACTAGAACCCAATCCTCTCAGCAACAGCTAGGAAAGGCCCTAGAAAGCCGCCTTTGGCGGGGGGGATAGCTCCCCTATTTCAACCCCTTTCGGGGTTGGGCACCCGCCGGAGTTATAGAGGTTAGTGGTCACGATCATTGGCCTTATTATAATGAATGGACTATAGTTCGTAGGGTGAACAGTATAAGCAAGAAACTTGATTATATTGGCGTATAACCTGTAAAACAAAAAACACAATATATTCACGATACTTTTATATAATTATATATCGTGTGGCATATTGTGGGTTGGTTTCCTGTATTTCGAGTTAATGATTGAAATGTGTATCCATATCGATTAGGGAATGTTATGTAATATTTAAGACGAAATATACAAATGCTTCACGGTGATAAATATAATATTAAAAGTTTTTGTAATGAACAAAACTCCAATACATATTTAATATCTAGTTAGGATTGTTTGTTTAAATTCGTCTACTGTTTTGCAAGTACTTCACCTTAATAATTTGTGAATTTATCAAAGGTTGTCTTCTATATTAATATTATATAACACAAGTACATTTATGATATACATGATTGTTCTAGTATGTGTTCTCATATGGGTATCTGTGCACGTCTAATAATTGTTCAATTACACCAATTCATTCAAAATCATTTTAGGAATAATCTATTAGTGTTGAATTTAATCTGTATAACTGGACAACTCCAATAACAATTAAGCTACAAACTATAATGGTATGATATGATATTCCATTAAGTTGTATGATCTCGGCCACTCTACATAACAATCACACTGGTAAGGATTTATGTTTTATAGCCCAAGGATATCTTATGTCAAGCTAATGTATGTATGTATTATACAAAGGCTCATACCGCATAGCTGGGGGTGGCCGATTCGAAACAGAGCCCGAACAGGGAAAACAAAAAACTAGCACACATTTAGGTCACCCAGGAGAAAACCCAGACACCCAGGCCCATTTGGGGTCTCCAGCAAATAATTCCCAGACCTTCCGGAGAGGTTCCGGTCTCAGCAGGCAGACACGCAACGAAGCTTTACCACCACAAAGCCCGCCCACCTCACATCCATAATTATGTCATATGTCTAGCTGATACATAGATAAATAAATATAATTGGTGTTGAGCTATAATTATAATGTCTTAAGAAACAGGAAAACAGGCAGAAATTCAGACTTATGCGTATAAAACGTTAATGCACCATGATGCACTTTGATGCAAAACGCCGTACATTCCCTTGATTAACAGGGCTAGGGAGTGCCCTTGTTACACGGACTTTACTAGACATTTACTTGAGGGACCAAACTCTAGACACCCACCTGGAATCAAACCTTTCCACCACCAGCCAGACGCGGTACCGACCATGCCATGGCCCGTGCCACTATATTGATAGAGTATTAAAATATACCTAAACCGATTATATGGTAATGTCACATATATAGAACGATAGACAGATATATAACTACTGATGAATATGCAGATAGATAGTGATAGATCAATAAATAGATAGTCAGTAGATGGATAATGATAGATAGATCAATAAATAGAAAAGTGGGTATAGAGCAATGCCCAGAAAAGGAGCCCCAACTTTCACTACCTACAACATGTGAACACTAACTGGGTAAAACAAGAAATTACCTACTCAATCTGTGCCTCAAGTATACCCAATATTCACACCGAACATTAAAAATATATTAGGACACATTCAGAATTACATTATATGCCTTGTGTCTGTTGTATAGACTGTATAAAATCTAGTACAGTCAGAACTACACTGTATATTTTGACTGTATATAATCTAGTACAGTCAGAACTACACTGTATATCGTGACTGTATATAATCTAGTACAGTCAGAACTACACTGTATATCGTGACTGTATATAATCTAGTACAGTCAGAACTACACTGTATATTATGACTGTGTATAATCTAGTACAGTCAGAACTACACTGTATATTATGACTGTATATAATCTAGTACAGTCAAAACTACACTGTATATTTTGACTTTATAATCTAGTGCAGTCAGAACTACACTGTATATTTTGACTGTTTATAATCTAGTACAGTCAGAACTACACTGTATATTTTGACTGTTTATAATCTAGTACAGTCAGAACTACACTGTATATTTTGACTGTTTATAATCTAGTACAGTCAGAACTACACTGTATATTTTGACTGTATATAATCTAGTACAGTCAGAACTACACTGTATATTATGACTGTATATAATCTAGTACAGTCAGAACTACACTGTATATTTTGACTGTATATAATCTAGTACAGTCAGAACTACACTGTATATAATCTAGTACAGTCAGAACTACACTGTATATTTTGACTGTTTATAATCTAGTACAGTCAGAACTACACTGTATATTTTGACTGTTTATAATCTAGTACAGTCAGAACTACACTGTATATCGTGACTGTATATAATCTAGTACAGTCAGAACTACACTGTATATTATGACTGTATATAATCTAGTACAGTCAGAACTACACTGTATATTATGACTGTATATAATCTAGTACAGTCAGAACTACACTGTATATCTTGACTGTATACAATCTAGTACAGTCAGAACTACACTGTATATCGTGACTGTATATAATCTAGTACAGTCAGAACTACACTGTATATCGTGACTGCATATAATCTAGTACAGTCAGAACTACACCCACTTGCGAATTTCAAGCTATAAGGAAGTTGGAGCTTTGGACATGATAGTATTAGCCTTGTTCGTGAAATTCCAGTTACAGTGCATATATTAATACATACAAATAGAAATAGTGATAGGAAAGGTAGGATATAGGAATAGTGATAGCAAAGGTAGGATATAGGAATAGTGATAGGAAAGGTAGGATATAGGAATAGTGATAGGAAAGGTAGGATATAGGAATAGTGATAGGAATGGTAGGATATAGGAATAGTGATAGCAAAGGTAGGATATAGGAATAGTGATAGCAAAGGTAGGATATAGGAATAGTGATAGGAATGGTAGGATATAGGAATAGTGATAGCAAAGGTAGGATATACGAATAGTGATAGGAAAGGTAGGATATAGGAATAGTGATAGGAAAGGTAGGATATAGGAATAGTGATAGGAAAGGTAGGATATAGGAATAGTGATAGGAAAGGTAGGATATAGGAATAGTGATAGGAATGGTAGGATATAGGAATAGTGATAGCAAAGGTAGGATATAAGAATAGTGATAGGAAAGGTAGGATATAGGAATAGTGATAGCAAAGGTAGGATATAGGAATAGTGATAGGAAAGGTAGGATATAGGAATAGTGATAGGAAAGGTAGGATATAGGAATAGTGATAGGAATGGTAGGATATAGGAATAGTGATAGCAAAGGTAGGATATAGGAATAGTGATAGGAAAGGTAGGATATAGGAATAGTGATAGGAAAGGTAGGATATAGGAATAGTGATAGAAAGGTAGGATATAGGAATAGTGATAGCAAAGGTAGGATATAGGAATAGTGATAGGAATGGTAGGATATAGGAATAGTGATAGCAAAGGTAGGATATAGGAATAGTGATAGCAAAGGTAGGATATAGGAATAGTGATAGG
>JBAKBP010041228.1:0-12421 GCA_037953745.1 Lithodes maja | reverse complement strand
ATTACGACATGGCTATATGATAAATCATATATGCATTCCTAAAGACTCGTAAATACTATACTTTCGTATAATAGGCCTTATTTAACTTATTAAGCTTACATACTGTACATATTGTATTTAGGGTATGATACATAGAAAACTTATGTTATACCACTGACTATCGTGAATCCACGATAACTTTGGTGGTAAATAAGGGTTTGAAGGAAGCATCTGACTACTTAAAAGAGAATGGTGTACAACTAGCAGACCGTAATATAGAGTCTGACATAGTAGGTCCAATTCAACTGATCATCGTCTCCGACTATTGTGGACGCTTCTTGCGAAAAATTGCTCAAAAACACGGTATACAGTTAATTTCTTCATCAGGTGGATACATAATAATGGGATCTCTACCCACATGGCCCAAGTGAATCAGACAACCGGATGGATCCAGTCTTTGTGACGCCTGCACAATCTCTGGTGGTGGCTAGAATTGGTGCAGAATTAATTCCATCACAACTAGGAGACATTCTGGAGGAACAACAAGAACCTGTTCACAAACTGGGAACTGGACACTGTGGGTATAGAAGCAGATCTTCCCACCCCTGCAGACATCTTAACATATAATCACTACCTAGACACAGTTGAGTATAAGGATGGCCAGTACTGGGTAGGACTTCCATGAAAGATAAATGCCCCTGAATTACCAACTAACTACCAGAATTCAAGATGTCAACTGAATAAAATGGAGAGGTTGCGTCATCATCCTGAACGACTGGAAACTTATCATAAAATAATTCAAGAGCAGTTGGAAAATTACTTTATTGAGGAGGTCCCAAGTGACATAAACCACAAAGATGGTCATTACCTTCCTCATCATGCTGTAAGTAAGGACTCCAGTACTACCCAGATCAGAGTGGTATTTAACTGCAGTTCTCGTGCAGCGAAGAATGAAGCAAGTCTAAATGATTGTCTCTATGTAGGACCAAAACTGACTGAAATACTGGGTGATGTACTATTGAAATTCAGGACAAAGAGATTTGGGTTTGTGGCGGATATCTCCGAAGCCTTTTTGAGAATAGGGTTAAAGGAGCAGGACTGCAAATTCACAAAGTTCCTTTGGCCTGGAGATCCTTTTCAGCCTGGTGGGCGGATAAAAGAATACCGTTTTTGGTCAGTGTTGTTTGGTTCCTGCTCTAGTCCTTTCTTGTTGTGCAGCACTTTGAGATATCATTTCCAGAAGACAGAGAAACCGGAAATGGGTCAACTGTTTTATATGGATAATCTTCAGGGCGTTGCCGACAGTGGAGAAGAGGTGATTGAAATCTACAATTTGGCAAGGCAAGAATGTAATAAAGCCAATATGCCACTACAAAGTTGGAATTCAAACTCTCATATTCTTCTGGACCAGATAAGAGGAGACTATCCTGACTACCAAATACCAGAATGTCAACCAGTACTAGGATTTCATTGGAAAACGACTACTGATGAGATGTATCAGCCTCTCAAGTTTCCCGATGTAAAACTCACAAAATGCACGCTCTTAAGTCAGGTCTCTATGATGTTCGACCCATTGGGCATATTTAGTCCCATATCAATTAAAGGGAAGATTTTAGTTCAGGAAGCCTGGAGAGAAGCCCTGAGTTGGGATACTCCATTACCTGAAAAGTATACAGAAGAGTTGAACAAATTGCAGGTAGAATATGAAAATGTGTGTTCCGTCAAGTTTCCTAGAAGATGTGATCCTACCTCTGATAATGAGTGTGCTCAATTGCACGTATTTTGTGATGCCTCATCGAAGGCGTATGGTGCAGTAGCTTATTGTGTCAATGAAGTCCGGTCTACTTTGATTATGTCCAAATCCCGAGTAGCACCATTAAAACAACGTACCCTTCCACAGTTGGAGCTGACCGCTGTTGAATTGGGAACTAAGTTAGCTAATTATTTGAATGGTATGTTTCCCTTTGTAGGTGAACCATATATATATGGACAGATAGTGAGATATATGTTTGCACTGGATAGCTAAGGATGATAGTCACATAGTTTATGTGAGTAACAGAGTACACAAAATAAAGGAACTGCAAATGAAGTATAAATTCATGCATGTTAAGTCCAAGGATAATCCAGCTGACTTGGTGAGCCGAGGTGTAAGTGTCAAGAAACTGATTAACAAAACTCTGTGGTTTCAGGGTCCGGTTTGGCCACGTCAGAGTGATTGGCCAGAACAAAAATCATACCAGAAGGTTAATGATGATCAAGTTCATATGGACCCAATAATTATCCCAGAGCCTTCAGTGATTGACATCACCAAGTTCTCCAAATTAGACAAACTATTAACTGTAACTAAATTTGTGTTTAAGTTCCTGAGCAAGAAGGTAAAGATAGAGGAATTAGACCCACTTACCTACTGGATCAAAAGGATACAAGCTGAAAAGTATGAAGAGGAATTAACACAGCTACGTAAACCCAATCCCAAGCCAACCAAAAGAATGAAGGATCTTAGGCTGTACTTAGACAATCTAGAATTAATATGTTGTCAAGGTCGTATTGGTAAAGCTGATCTACCCCTCAAAACTCGGCATCCAATCCTATTGCCCAAGCATTGCGACCTCACCAAATTGATGGTTTTAAAAGCGTATGAAACCACTAAACACGGTGGGGTGGCAGACACTCTAGCCTATATGCGGCAAAAGTATTGGATACCCCAGAGACAAACAAGCTGTTAAATGCTGTATCAAGAATTGCATTATTTGCAAGAGGTATACAGCTATAGCTATTCCTTACCCTGGTCCACCAGCTCTCCCGCCAGACCACATTCACCAAAGGAAACCGTTTGAAGTAGCAGGTGTGGATTATACTGGCGCCATCACTCTCACAGGAGATGAAACCTTTATAAATTTGTTCAGAAGATTTGCCGCTCGGCGAAGTTGTCCCAGACGTTTGATTAGTGACAATGGGACAAACTTTGTGGGCGCATCTCCGCTGGTTTCAGAATTATTAGAGAGCAACGCAGTACAGCAAATGCTAGATTCTAAAAATTGTTATTGGTCATTCACAACTCCCAGAGCCCCTTGGCAAAATGGATTTACCCAAAGAATGATAGGCATCGTGAAATCGTCCCTGAAAAAGTTCTTCACAAGTCGAGAGTCACCTTGGATGAGTTAAGAACTGTTGTCACAGAGATTGAAACAAGAATTAACAATAGACCACTAACATATCAAGATGATTCCAATTTGGAAATTGAAACCTTAACTCCGGCTCATTTGTTATATGGTAGACGACTAGACCCAGTACCCCTTTCGGACATGACAGAGGAATTTAGTAGATCCCACCGTTAATGAAGCAGACGCACACTTACGACGAAGCTACCATAAACTCTGCAAGATACTGGATGCCTGGAAACAGCCGTGGGCATCAGAATATGTTTTAAGCCTATCGGAGAGGTAATATGGTGCGAATTCTGCTAGTAACCGTCGCAAACCTGAGAAGGTAAACATAGTCTTGTTGAAGGTGGATCAACCTCACTCCACTTGGCCCTTGGCAAAGATCCAAGAAGTCTATCCTTATCCCGAAGAAGTTATCAGAACAGTTAGTTTTATCTCGAGGACAAACAACTCTCCGAATGGTTGATCGGCTCAAACCAATGGAGCTCACCATCCCATCGGAGGAGGAACAGCAACCCATAGTAATAGGGGAACCTAGACCACAACAAGCAGCTGCTGCTGGATTTCAAAGAAATTGGCGTGATTTGTTAGCCGCAGGTAATATAACATGATGCAACACATCATAATTCGCCGGGCCCCAATCTGTGAGAAATAAATTGACTACACTGGTATCGGGGTAGTGTAGGCAACAGCCTTCCATTAGGGCAACCTCATTAGAGTGAACCATTTCATACCAGAACCTGGTGATTGTAAATATTGTAAAGGATAATTAATATTAAGTAATTTAGAACTGCATAAGATTACCTTGGCCAAATGGGCGGGTGCCCAACCCTGAAAGGGGTTGAAATAGGGGAGCTATCCCCCCACCAAAGGCGGCTTTCTAGGGCCTTCCCTAGCTGATGCTGAGAGGATTGGGTTCTAGTCATGTGGTGATGGGCTGGTCTATCAGAGTGAGAACTGAGCGATCTCTGCCATACCCATAGCTTACTCTGACTGTTCCTTTTACTTATATATTTTCTAGATCTCAAGTGACGGCGTCTCTTCCGTGGATTGACCTCCCAATCTACCAAGATTGGAAGCCAAAGCGTCACATTTTTCCTTTGCTCCTTAACTTTCTCTTCATAATTGCTGAGGGGCACAGGGCCCTGGGTGGGTCTTTGGTTTCCCGGGCGTTTCCGCACGCTCCTCAGCTCCCCGCCATGGAGTGGCTTCGGTCACCCAGGCTTTATTGTGGTAGGCAGGGAGAGTTCTGCGGGGGCACTCGGTTATGGCCTTGGCCTTGCTCGGGGCCTTGGGGTTGTACGGCCAGGCAGTCTGGGGAACAACAACAACAACAACCTTGGCCAAGTTAATTTAGTTATATAACCTTGTAGGATTAAAACTTAGAGGTACTGTATTAGGGATTAGTTTGAAACTCCCGCGATTGCAGACTATATCCACAATTTGTAGTGGTAACCTCAACCCCTGGATAATATGTTTACTAAATCGTTGTGAAACAATATTTACATTAATATTTGTATAATTAAACGCTTATTTTTCATTTATATGGTTAAGTGAAGAGGGAATGAAGCCTTGGTAATAAATTAGTATATAATTTATTTAAGAGTCGGAAATTGAGGTTCCGACCAGACGTCATTAAACTTTTGAGCTACCAGAACGTGTCTCGTGACCTCCCCGCGCCTGGCCCAGAGTCCCTAACCTTTGACCTTACCAACCGAAACCGGAATTCTCTGAAACAACGCCAGGACCCTAGTTATAGCTAAGTCATTGATATAGATGGCCATTTATACAATGTTTAGTTAGGGTATCTGAGAGATAGGCTATTATGGGTCAAGACTAGGCTACTAAACAACCCTTAACTACTCATACAATCCATGCTATAAGGTAGGCTATCTAATACTATATTTTTATTTCTTTTCTTTTTTGATTGGTGCGATATAGGATATTTTTTTGGCCTCATAATCCTCCACACTCTCTCTCTCTCTCTCTCTCTCTCTCTCTTTCTTTCTCTGTACTCTTAGTCTCTTAGTCTCTCTGTACTACAGTCTAAATAATTATGACCACTATGGATATAGAGAATATTGGAAGGTTATTTGAAATAAGGAAGTATGATGTGCTTGCGTTGAATGAAACAAAGATGAAAGGAGAGGTAGAAGTGGATTTTGGAAATGTGAAATGTAGAAAGTCTGGAGTAGATGAGGGAGTCAATGCGAAAGAGGGAGTGGTTATTATTGTAAAGGAGGAATTGCGAGAGTTTATAAAAGAGTGGACAGAGGTGTCACCAAAGCTAATGTAGGTGCGAATGCGATTTAAGGGTGCAAGGTGGGTTTTTGTGTGCAGCATATGGGCCAGGAAATGAAAATGAGTTAGAGGAGGTGGAGGGTTTTTGGGAGGATTTGAGGGATTGTCTACAAAGGTTTGAGGACAATGAAAATGTTGTAGTTTTAACACCTTAAGGAGGAGTATATTTGATGTGCCGCCCAGCGGGGGGTTTTACCGTAAACGAGCTTGTTTCCATGCTCGTTTTCATGCATAAACAAGAGCCAGAGCGTAATACAAGTATGCATCCCTGAAAGGGCATTAATTCAGCTTTCCAATGACACCAGAACCATCCTTCTACGATCACTGGTTGTCTTGCAACGATCTTGCAACCGAAGGGCAAAATAGGGTAAAATACGGTCATTTTCTTACATTATTACGTGTAAAACGAGTGAGAGAGGGTGGAGTACAAAGGAGTACAGCTCAGTAGCTCCACGGCCACCGTGGTGAGCGGTCATGAGGTAACCTACGCTCCTCCCACTGCTCCGCTCTCTCTCAGAGCACATTACGTGCTCAAAATTGCACTCGACAATAGCCGGGCCCCGCCACATAGGCCACATTTATTTAACTCGACAATAGCCGGGTGCCGCCAGTTAAGCGTTAAGGGACCTAAATACTAGGGTAGGAAATGAGCCTGTTGAAGGAGTCATTGGTAGTTTTGGTGTGAATGGTGTAAACAAGAGTGAAAAAAGACTGATTGGTGTATGTGGAGAATGTAGAATGAGTGTAGGTAATACGTTCTTCAAAAAAAGATGTATACACAAATACACATGGCAGAAACTTGTGAGGGAAGTGAATGTAGAGAGGGCATTGATGGATTATGTATTGGTGACAAGGGAAAGATTATGTTAATGTTTACTCACCAGGTGCTTGTAATCAACTGCCGTACGCCGACGATCCCCGGTCCGACATGACAGTGACATCACGCCGTGACGTCATGGGGCACCATATACAAACGAGTTCACACTCGCTCCACACATCAACACTTTTGTCCTTCTCTTCTTAGTTGACAATACTTCCGTCCTTCTTCTCTTCTTCCCAGTTCTTGTGAAGGACCTCGAATATGTATCCAAAATACATAGCTTCTTCTTCCCAGTTCTTGTGAAGGACCTCGAATATGTATCCAAATACATAGCTTCGTCCCACTGGACAGGCATTCTAGTTCCGGCCGACTGCACGCGCAGTCGCTCGGTTGATGCCCCCTTCTTCGTGAGGCAATCAGCTAGTTGTCCCGACTTATCCACCCAAGCCACTTCGGTAACCTCTCCACGCCCCAACATATCACATAACACAGCAATGTCAATCCGCAGTCTCCTATCTTCCACACTCCTATACGAGTGAAGAGCATCTACCAGGCTCTTGTTATCGGTGAAACACCTTATCTTAAGAATCCCACAGTCGGAGATTTCATGTAGAAGCTTAGCCAGATACACTGCTGTCTCAGCACACTCCAACAGCGCCAGGGACTCAGCGGACAGGGTGGATTTAACAACTCTCTTGATCTTCCTTGACTGCCAGTAAACGGGAGATATCTTCCCACCATCGTCCCGTTAGAATATAGCAAAACCTCCTTGTGACCAATTGCCTGTTAAGTTGGCAAACGAGGCATCCGAAAAGCACTCCAAGTAGCAATCTCCCAGTTCCTCCATCTTTGGCATATATAACTTCACAATATCTGTCTTCACTCTTGCTATCACCTTGTTAACCCCTTCAGACTCATATGATGCAGAGGTTGCCAGACTAGCAATAAGAAATAGAGTTCTCTCACTCTTATAATTACCTCTCCAAAATCAGTTTTCTGCCCACAGCTAACTCAAAGACAACTGCAGAGGTTGAAGTAACTAAACTAAAGGTTTCTAAATACCCCTGATGGTAACAAAGGCTTTAAAGTATCCCTAATAGGCTCAAACTCGCGTCATATGTCGGAGAGGGTTAAGCTGCAGAAGATCAGCCACGATCGCCCGACAACATGCCACACTCAACTCGCACACATCAAAGGCTATGTCTGGCCGGGTATGCGTGGCTATCCAATTTAACTGGCCCACTAGAGCTCTATACTCCGACCTTTCTGACTCCGACAATTCGCCCGATTTTACAGTCGCCCGTTGTCTGCAGACTGGTACTGATGTCAGGGATATTTATGATTCATAATTCTTTAGTAAGTGTGAATATGTTCGGATGAATGGTTCCATATATGGGTGTTAGTGAGAGCTGTGTTTTGTGTGAAGGTTCATTGTTTCGAGTAGCTTCGGTACGTGTGAGAGCGGTACAAGTGAGCACGAGAGGGAGTTTCCTTTCCTAGTGTTTGGTGCTTCGAACTATGCTCATGAATTATCTTTTTATCCATAATGAGAGAGTTGAAGCTTAATATTAACTTTCTTAACTTTGTTTGAACCCCCTGTTAGGTAGTCTCTCTACAGCACACGGCGAGTTCACAGCTCCTCCTTTAACTAGTGAGTGTTATAGTTTACAGTAGAGTACCGTGGAGTAAAGTGGTGTATGTAATTTGCGAGGTTATAATGAAGTTATAGTGCTTTATTAGATAATTGTTATAGACTATTACTCTACAGCGTTTCTTTCATTACTGTAGGCAGTGTGTGGTTGCTGCCGTGTGCTGGGTGGGCCTCACCTTGTCCCAGAGCTCCTTTCTTGCATAAGATAGCTAGTTCACGATATTCTGCACTTCTTGGCTACTCCAGACTACCCAGCGAGTGGAGTAATCTTCACCGCCCTTTTGTCTTGGTTCCCCTACATGGTTATTGGCTGACAACTCGAGTGGTGACATCATGATAGCCTGGTGATATGGTGGTTGTGATAGAGGGCCTGTGTGACCTGTATCACCACTGGTTGGGGGCCTGTGTGAAGGGCCTACCTGTATCACCACTGGTTGGAGGGCCTGTGTTAAGGGCCTACCTGTATTACCACTGGTTGGACGGCCTGTGTGAAGGGCCTACCTCTATCACCACTGGTTGGAGGGCCTGTGTGAAGGGCCTACCTCTATCACCACTGGTTGGAGGGCCTGTGTGAAGGGCCTACCTGTATCACCACTGGTTGAGGGCCTGTGTGAGGGGCCTACCTGTATCACCACTGGTTGGAGGGCCTGTGTGAAGGGCCTACCTGTATCACCACTGGTTGAGGGCCTGTGTGAGGGGCCTACCTGTGTCACTACTGGTGGAGGGCCTGTGTGAGGGGCCTGCCTGTATCAAGAATGTGATGTTTGAATGTGATCCGGGAACGTGCCTGGTTAATCTTTTGACTGGTGTCGTGGTACTAGGACTATAACTATTAGTGACTCCTAGCAGGACTTTTTACAGCGGAAGTCAAGATCATTTAACCCCTATAATGCAGCTCCTCTAGCGACCCGCAGTTTAGACTGTGGTAGTGGGGTATGAAAGAATGATTGGTGTATAAATAAGTTATGGAGTTAGCTAAATTATAAATGTATATTAAAGAAATAATATTAATATAATAGTATAAAACAAGTATTATATTTTACTGATCCCACTATTGATTAAGAGAAGGTGTAATATTATTAAGTAATTATTGAGTGCTTAGTCTTTAGTACTTACCTTACTTTGAAATCACAGTACCTATGTTAATTGAGGTGATTTCACTTACAGTGGCGCAGTGTGTAGGATACACCTTCTCTTTATCTGGGATTAGTATATTACAGGAGCTCTAGTGGCAGTAAAATTTCTCTTTAATTAAATCTCGGAGCTGCTGGCCAAAGTGTGCTTTAGTGAGCCTACTAAGTGGGTTCACTTTCTCTAGAGTAGTTCGAACTGTGATCTTTAACTATGAGTGGTGTAGCCGACATACTCAAGGAGGCTAAGACATTGGGTGTGAATGGTGAAGAGGCACTGCTCAAGTTGATTACGCTTGCGAATGAGAGAGATGAAAAAGCAGCTGAGAGAGATGAAAGATCAGCTAAGAGAGAGCGACAAAAAGAGGAGAGAGAAAGTGAGGAGAGAGTGAAAGCTCGTGCCCATGAACTTGAGGAGAGAGAGAAAGCGCGTGCCCATGAACTTGCCCTTGCTACACTTAAAGCTCAGTCACCAAGTGTTGAGAACCGTGACGGTAACCTCTCTCAAACTGTAGGAGTTTCAGGTAAAGCTCATATCACTCCCTTCTCTGACGGAGATGATATAAATGTCTATTTGCTTAGATTTGAAAAAGTAGCTAAGTTTTATGGTTGGAAGGAGGAAGACTACCCGCTGCACATTGGAACTCTACTGAGAGGCAAGGCACTCAAAGTTTATGTAGGCTTACCCCCTGACATCTCTGACGTCTATGAGGCTTTGAAGAAAGCCCTACTTCAGGCATTTCAGGTTGATTCTAATGCTTACCGTAAGATGTTCAGAGGCATGAAGGTGCAAGGTGATGAGCCCTTTGTACAATTTTTAGCCAGACTCGAACAAGTGTTTGGAAGGTGGCTGGTGTTATCTGATGTAGGTAAGTCTTATGAAGGTTTGTATGCTTTTGTAATTAGAGATCAGTTTTTAGCAAGTTGTACTCCAGACTTGAGAGTATTCCTCAATGAACGTGGAGCCAAGACTAGTACTGATCTAGCTAAAGCTGCGGACTTGTACAGGAATGCTAAATTTTCAAGCAAGGGCAACCCAAAATCTTCTGCACCCAAGTTAGAAGAGAAGAGGTACAATAAACCGGCAGAAAAGGCGGGGAAAACAGACGACGCCGCATACAACAAAACGTACCCCCGTAAGTCACGAATTAAATGTTATATTTGTGGGGGTGACCATGACATTTGTAAAGGCTCAGTGTCCTCAGAATAGGTGTTGAGATTCTGGTAATGTTTCTAAAGTTAGTTTTGTTTTTGACTCTATAGAAAAACGTCCAGGAACCATAGTGGATCCTTGTGGCAAGATCGGAGACAAGAATGCCAAGGTTTTTCTGGATACCATGTGTGATACTGTGATTGTACACCCCAGATTCATTTCTGGTAAAGTCTCATCCAGTCCAATGTGTACAGTGTATGACTTTCTGGGTGTGCCTCACAAGTTTTACTAAAATGGATGTAGATATTGACTAGATTCTTTTCTGGCAAAGTTAATGCTGTTATTGCTCCTATCAGATGCACAGATGTACTGCTCGGAACAGTTCCTGGTGTTGCAGTACCGTCCTTCACTGTTGGAGAAAAGAAAGGTGTTGAGACCGATGTCAAGGTTTCTGCAGTAACAACCAGGGCTGGGGCAAAGAAGGATGCAGGAGTTACACCTATACCTATAATTAATGATGCAGGTTTTTCTGTAGATACTAAATCTTTCCAGAAGGCCCAGGCTGACTGTAAAACGCTGAAGTCGCAGTGGCAGATGGCGGAATCACAGAAGGTTATCAGCCATAGAGGTACGAAAGTGAAGTATGAACAAATCAATAGCCTGCTTTACAGAATTTGCCTAGAGAGTAATAATGCTGAAGAGATAGGTAACAAGCAACTTGTGGTGCCTAAACAATTTAGGAATAGGGTACTGAATTTGGCCCATGACGGTTTACTAGCCGGACACTTCTCTCACCGTAAGACTGCTGGTAAAATATATCAAAAGTTTTTTTGGCCAGGTGCAGGTGCTGATATTGAGAGATTTTGTCGGTCCTGTGAGGTGTGCCAAAAATTAACTTACAAGGGTAGAGTTAAACCTGCACCCCTAACTAAAATGCCAGTGGACTCGGAAACCTTTTCTAAAGTAGCAATTGATATTGTAGGTCCAGTGGTGCCCAGGTCAAAACGTGGTCACAAATATGTTCTTACTCTGATTGACCGTGCAACGAGATTCCCCGAGGCTGTTCCCCTTAAGAATATAGATACTATCACTGTTGCAGAGAGCCTTGTGGAGATCTTTTCTAGGGTGGGGATTCCAAAGGAAATCTTGTCTGATAATGGTAGCCAATTCAAGTCTGATTTAATGTCTGAGATTAACAAGTTACTCTCTGATAAGGCAGTTCACTCTAGTCCCTATCATGCTCAGAGTAATGGATGTATTGAGAGGCTTAACGGTACTTTTAAGAACATGCTAAAGAAAACTTGTGCTGAACATCCTGAGGACTGGGATCGGTATATTCCAGCGGTTCTTTTCGCTTACAGAGAATTACCAAATGACTAAAATTTTCACCATTTGTACTGTTGTATGGTAGGAGTGTGAGAGGACCCTTAACTATTCTCCATGAACTTTGGGCCAATGAACAGCTTGAAGAGGAGCTTAGAAGTTCTTATCAGCATGTCCTTGATCTCAGAGACAGGTTGGAGAAGTCGGCAGAGTTAGCAGTCCAGCATTCTGAAGCTAGCAGTGAACAGTATAAGGAATACTTTGACAGGAAGACTCAGCCGAGGAAGTTGTCTGTTGGGGACGAGGTGTTGCTGTTGCTACCGACCAACAACAATAAGCTTCTCATGCAATGGAAGGGACCATATAAGGTAGTACAGGTAAAGAATCGAGTGGACTACATAATTGATGTACAGGGTAAACCAAAGTTGTACCATATTAACATGCTTAAGAAATTTTACAGGAGACTGAAGGATGATGATCAGAATGCTGCGGTATCACACACTGACCATTACGCACCCGAGTTCTTTTGTAAAGCTGTAGGTACAGGTATCGTGGAGACAGAGGCTGTGGAGAACGGCGATGATGGTACTATTCCCCTTTGTAACTTTGACGAAATATCTTCTGTACACATCAACCCTGATCTTACTGATTCCCAAAAGGCAGATCTTGAGGCTCTGTTGGAGGAGTTTCCAGATGTTGTAACTGACATTCCTGGTAGGACCGAGTCTACTGAGCATCGTGTTAGACTGACTTCAGGTGTTCCTGTTCATAAGAAACCCTACCCAATGCCTAAAACATTTACAGAAAGTGTTCGAGGAGGAGGTGGAACGGATGCTAGATCTGGGTGTCATAGAGCCTTCAGATTCTCCATACTGTTCTCCAGTAGTACTTGTAAAGAAT
>JBAKBP010041227.1:0-12421 GCA_037953745.1 Lithodes maja | reverse complement strand
GTGGGTTCTCACCCCCGCAGTTTTTATTATCTGTACATGGGCACAGTGCACCCATGTAACAAGTATTGTTCGAATGTGTGGGTAGGTTCCACCTATACCTCAATTCTCGAAAGGACAGAGTCAATAGGATTTAGTCTCATCAACTTATTTTCTCTTTCTAATTTCCTCCAATCTCTCTCTACACGGCACAATGTTGCATTTTTCTCACTCTTCTACAATTATACTAAGCAGTGGTCTTGAGAGCTGTCTCAGTACATGCCTTCTCCTCTACGGAGAGGGGGAGACACTGTCTTTCAACACACTCCCACCCCTATTCTGTCCAACTCTCTAACCCAAGAGTGAACCGATTTTGCCAGTCATACTTCTACTCGACAAGTGAGTTTTGGAACTCTCTCCCTCAATCTGTCTTTCCCTCATCCTATGTTTCAAGCTCCGAGTGTCCAAAAATTTTGACTCTAAATTACCCTGAAGTATACTCCCTCTTTTGACTTATGAGAGACACCTGTTACAAGCACCTTTGCATGTTGTCTCCTTCATACACATACAAAACATAACTACTGGGTGAGAAGTAACTGAGATAAGTTAAGGATAATAATACTTATTCCTCAATTATGATTGTGATGGTGAGATATGGAGGGATAGAAACAGAAATGTCCACCTCCTAATGGGAAAATAGTTAATATACTTTATTACCATCATTACCAGTGCAATCATAATAGATCAATATTATGAAGACAAATATTTACATAGTGAACGATCTAAGAAGTGCACGCTTCTTAAGAAGTGAGTGTCATATCGGTCACATAAATGTCATAAACATTTAATGCACATTATTATAAATACACGTGTGATCGATTAATATTATGTTGTTAACAAGGAAAACATTTAACAAATGTAATATATTTCCAGACGAACAGTTGCCCACACGTACATCAGTTTCAAAGCTATTTGTATTTATGTTGCTTTAGCAATATATCTGCAGAAAATAGAAAGAAGAGTAAAGAAAAAACACTATTAATATGACAAATATTTCTAAGTGTGAAAACATTGTTTATCATTATACAGTTATGAATACCTAAATTACCATAAACAAGTAGATGTATAACAGTTGAACGTTAGGACAATTATACATGTAACAAGGCAAACAAATAAGTTATTCTAAGTCAATGTTAATGAAAACATCATGTGTTAAACATTATTCATGAGAGAGAGAGAGAGAGAGAGAGAGAGAGAGAGAGAGAGAGAGAGAGAGAGAGAGAGAGAGAGAGAGAGAGAGAGAGAGAGAGAGAGAGAGAGAGACAGACAGACAGACAGACAGACAGACGTTGATAAGATGTTAGAACCCTTGCACTTGACTGGGGGAGGAACAAGAGATATTGGAACTTGTCACACCAACACACGCTCACCAACACGCGCACACACACTCAAAGACACACACACACACACACACACACACACACACACACCACACACACACACACACTCAAGACACACCCACGTATACGTGCGTACGAGGACACGTACTAACACACATTCACAAAAACACATATACAAATACGCACTCATACATACATACTAACACACACCAATACACAAACCAAAACAAGCACACTCAAAACACATCCACACGCCAACTAACGCCCACAAAGTCACCGACATACAAATACACACACACACACACTCCAACACAACCACACGCCAACTAACACCCACAAAGTCACCGACATACAAATACACACACACACACACTCCAACACATCCACACGCCAACTAACACCCACAAAGTCACCGACATAAAAATACACACACACACACACTCCAACACATCCACACGCCAACTAACACCCACAAAGTCACCGACATACAAATACACACACACACACACTCCAACACATCCACACGCCAACTAACACCCACAAAGTCACCGACATACAAAACCAAATACACACACACACACACACTCCAACACATCCACACGCCAACTAACACCCACAAAGTCACCGACATACAAATACACACACACACACACTCCAACACATCCACACGCCAACTAACACCCACAAAGTCACCGACATAAAAATACACACACACACACACTCCAACACATCCACACGCCAACTAACACCCACAAAGTCACCGACATACAAATACACACACACACACACTCCAACACATCCACACGCCAACTAACACCCACAAAGTCACCGACATACAAATACACACACACACACACTCCAACACATCCACACGCCAACTAACACCCACAAAGTCACCGACATACAAATACACACACACACACACACCAACACATCCACACGCCAACTAACACCCACAAAGTCACCGACATACAAATACACACACACACACACTCCAACACATCCACACGCCAACTAACACCCACAAAGTCACCGACATACAAATACACACACACACACACACTCCAACACATCCACATGCCAACTAACACCCACAAAGTCACCGACATAAAAATACACACACACACACACTCCAACACATCCACACGCCAACTAACACCCACAAAGTCACCGACATACAAATACACACACACACACACTCCAACACATCCACACGCCAACTAACACCCACAAAGTCACCGACATACAAATACACACACACACACACTCCAACACATCCACACGCCAACTAACACCCACAAAGTCACCGACATAAAAATACACACACACACACACACACACACACACACACACACACACACACACACACACACAACACACACACACTCCAACACATCCACAAACACAAACATAGACCATCACACTCCAATCCGCCAAATCCTCGACCGTGCAACATACCCACATTCACAGAGGAATACTGTACTAACAAACTAGTATCAACACTTCCATACATCAACACTCATGCCTACATAAATACCCACACCCACATCCATGCACACCAACCCCACACCCCCCTACATGCCTACATTCATCCACCCATCCACATCCATACACATCCCCATACATACCCATAACCATCCACCCACTTCAACACACACTAACACACGTCCACACCCAGCCACATAATAACACAATAAATACCAACAACCACCAACATATACCAAAATATATTCACATCCAGCAACACATACGCACACAATAACACATATACACATACCAACATCCACAAACACAATCAGACATACCAACAAAGTGAAATATACTCGGGTGGTACTCCCGGGGAGTGCTAGGTGGTTGATAAGGAAAGCTGGAACTCCTGTTTCACCATCTGGCTACCCTAGCTAATCCTTTCTGTGCCTCATCAATATTGAGGGCAACCCTAGCCTGCCCTCCAAAACACCTTCTCCTCCTATCAGTATATTATACTACAAACACCTTGCATTCTACACTACCTTTCATCAAAATACAAAGATGACAAAACCACGACCCATTGCGGGGGAGGGGGGGGGGGGGGGGAACTAGAAATGCCCCCACTCGTCTGACTCCTGGCAGCGACTCGCCAAAGTGCTCTGGACCACTTCCTTCTACTCTCATTATTAATTTCGCCAACATTTGTGGCCTTTCCTCTAACTTACACTCTGTGGAAAACCACCTCTCCTCTGCCAACTCTGATTTTCTCTTTCTCACCGAAATGCAGTTATCTGGGACTACTGACTGGAAACCCTTTTCTGTATCCTAACCTCCTGGATCTTGCGTCTATGTACGCAAGAATATTGCTTACTTTTGTGTTCCCAACTTTGACTCTTCTGAATTCTCAATTCTCTGGCTAAAGCTTTCTTGTCACTCTAAAATATTTCTGCGCTGACTATCCAAAATGCTTTGACTATCTAACTTCTAAAGTGGAACACATTCTATCTCTCCTTTCTCAGAAATCTCCATCTTAGGAGATTTCAACGTTCACCGCCGCCAATGGCTCTCCTCTGTTTCCACTGACTAACCTGGTGAATAAGCCTACATCTTTTCTATCCTAAATTACCTAGAGCAGTTAGTCCAGCATCCAACACATATCCCGGATCGCTTCGGAGATTGGCCCAATATTCTTGACTTATTTCTAACCTCTAACCCTTCTGCTTCTACCGTATATATTTTCTCTCCTTTGGGCTCCTCAGACCATAAGCTTATCTCTGTCACCTCTCCTATATCTCCGGTACGGCCACCAGATCCTCCCAGCAGGCGGCGC
The DNA here is from genome assembly GCA_037953745.1 of Lithodes maja. NCBI lineage: Eukaryota > Metazoa > Arthropoda > Malacostraca > Decapoda > Lithodidae > Lithodes > Lithodes maja. Next base: position 8,245 of record JBAKBP010041227.1, on the reverse strand, counting down.
TTGTGGCACTTTGACACTGCCAACTGGGATGCTCTTCGGCAGTATTTCTTTGATTTCCCATTGAATGAAATTTGCTTCCGTGGCCAGGGACCCTCAGAGAGTGGTGAACACATTACCAAGGTAATCCTTTCAAACATGGAAGCATACATTCCATTTTCATTTTCTCAGTCTAATGCAAAAAATCTTGGTTTACTGACGCTTGCTCTAGTGCTGTCCGCAATAAGAAGGAATTATTCAAACGGTACCGTCACCTTCAAACTCCTGAATCTCATACATCCTAAGTTTCTGTCCGGAATCAAACCAAACCTGTTCTTCGCCTCGCCAAACATTCTTTCATCAATAATAAATGCACTTAACCCGCTGAGCACCAGCTAGTTATTAATAAATGTACCACCAGGGCCCAGCAGGTTTTGAATTTTTTTGTTATTCCAGAAACAATAGCGAATGGGTTAGGAATGAAGGAAAAAAAAACAATTTGTCATAAAGTGCAAAAAATGGTCCTACAGAGCCCCCGAAAACGGATTTTACAAGAGTAAACAATTGAAGGCAATTTCCCCCAAAAAAACATGTTTTTGCGTGCTCACGCGCACACGGTTGGACTTTGACAGTTTTCAACCATCGGCATGGGTGCGTGGGATACTTACACAGTTCCCATACAAATCTGAGCCCTCGGGGTGCCATAGGACCGGAGTAATTAGGACCGGACCGGCCAGAATGCAAACGTTGCGTCGCAGGGTTCTGGTGATCGAACATTGCCGACGCAACACGTGCGACGCTGGGTCTCAGCGGGTTAACTATCCAACTCTAGCGCTTTCCAAGCTTTATGGTATCTAGCCAAAAACCTCTCCAACAGTTTTTCTTCTTCGTCTTTCCCTCCTCTATTCCACTCTGACGGCACCACCGTCACTTCCTCCTCTGAAAAAACTTAACTCTTTGCTAATACTTTCGCATGAAAGCATACATTCCGTTTTCTTTTTCTCAGTCTAATGCAAACAAATCTTGGTTTACTGATGCTTGCCCTAATAATAATTGCTCTGTAATAAGAAGCAAATATTCAAACAGTACTGTCGCCTTCAAACTCAAGAATCTCATACTTCCTAAGTTTCTGCCCAGAATCAAACCAAATATGTTCTTTGCTTGCCAAACATTCTTTCATCAATAATAAATGCACTTAACTATCCAACCTTAGCTCTTCCCAATCCTTCTGGCATTTAGCCAAAAACCTCTCCAATAATTTTTCTTCTTCGTCTTATCTTCTCTTTTCCAGTCTGACAGCACCACCGCCACTTCTTCCTCAGACAAAGCTGAACTCTTCGCTAACATGTTCGCTAAAAACTCCACTTTGGATGATTCCGGTGCTATTCCTCCCTCTCCACCCCCCTCTCTCCTACTTATGCCTAACATCATAATCTCTTTCAAAAATGTACTTTCCTCCCTCTCTGGGCTAAATACTAAGAAGGCATACAGACCGGACAGGGTTCCTCGTATTGTACTAACAAATCTATGCTTCTGTGTTGTCCCTCCTCTAACGTCTTTACTTCTTGCTGGAAGTTTGCTCTCATTTAGCATGTCCCAAAAAAGGGTGACCGCTCTCAATCTTCCAACTATCGTCAAATTGTTCTCATTCTCTTGCAAATCTAAAGTTTTTATAAACCATTCTTGCTTCAAAATTTCTTAAACATTTATCTCCCCATAACCTACTCTCAGACCGCCAGTATGGCTTCCTTAATGGCCGCTCTACTGGTGATCTTCTTTCATATCTTACTAACTCTTGGTCATCCTCCACTCAGGACTTCAATGAGGCTTTTTCTGTTGAGCTAGACATATTGAAGACCTTTGATAGAGTCTGGCACAAATCCCTTATTTCCAAACTACCCTCCTAAGGTTTCTCTCCCTTCATTTGTACCTTTGTCTCTAAATTCCTTTCCGGCCGTTCCATATCCCAGGTTGTGGACGGCCACTGTTCACTTCCTCAACTTAGCAACTCCGGTGTTCCTCAGGGTTCTGTCCTTCAATTATCTTCCTATTATTCATTAATGACCTTCTCAACTACACCTCCAGCCCCATTCACTCATATGCTGACGACTCTACAATACACTATTCAACTAGCCTTCCAAACAATTATTCACAGCAAGAACTCCAAAACTCACATAAGGAGGCCATAACACACCTATCTTCTGATCTCTCTACTATCTATAAAGCAGGGTTCACACATTGGCGAGTCGGAGCGCAACTCCAACGCGAGTGATGACATTTTTGCACTCGCCAATGATTATCCCAAATTCGCCGACACTCGCCGACACTCGCACAGACTCGCGTGGACTCGCGGTGGACTGCGTAGACTCGCGAACGCGGCCAAAAATTTTGTACCAACACAAAAATTGGAGAGTCAAGTGGGAGTAGGACGCCAACTCCCATAGAGTCGCGTAGACTCACGTAGACTCACGTAAACTCCTGTAGACTCGTGTGACACTCATGTACTCGCGTGATACTCGCGTTGTACTATTTAGAAATTTAATGATCGCGAGTCTACATGAGTCTACATGAGTGTCACATGAGTCTGTTTATATTATCAAAAAAAATCGTAGCAGCGAAACGAAACGACTGCACCTATGGCTTTCATATTTTTACCACATGTACCTTACCCTTTGGCTACCCACAAAAAAAATCCCAAATTCCTCCTCCTAAACACTCGCTGACTGTCGGTCCGTCAGAAGGAAAAAAAAAGGGAAAATCTGTGGCAGCGAAACGACTGCACCAATCGGTTCTATATTTGTGTGACAAGTCCCTTACCCTTCTGCCTTCCCCCCACCAGACCCCCAACCACCTCCCACCACCCACTTCCAGCGTATCCGTACGAAGATAAGGAAAAAAAGGAAAATCCGTGGTGGCGAAACTACCTTACCAATCGGCTTCATATTTGTAACATGAGTCAATTACGCTTCTACCTTCCCCACACCATCCCCCAAACCACCCTCCCACCACCCTCCTACCCATACATAATAATAATGATGCGGAATATATGCAAAGGATAATTTTATGATGACAAATAATAATATACAGATTAATATCCAACATCTATCTATCTATCTATATGCTCAGGCCCAATCCCCATTTTGGGGGTAGCCGACTCAAGACAGAGCAAGAACAGGGAAAACACAAAAACAACATAAAACAAACAATAAACACAGATAAAAAACACAAATTCACACACATCCAGGTCACCCAGGAGAAGACCCAGAGACCAGGGTTAGCAAGGTCGCTCCAGCACTCCCCCGGCCCCTGACCACCCGGAGAGGTTCCGATCTCGGCAGGCAGACATGCAGCGGAGCCAAAGCCACAAGCCCTCCCACCACACTTCCAGGCACACCCTTCATATTAATCGTCCCCCCGGGCCAGGCGCCTGATGGACTATTATCTAGTCAAACTTGCACCCGACCCCTTACTCCAAATGACCACGTGTTCACTCAACTATTCACAAGCATTCTCCATTCACTCTTGTCCACCACCACTTCCCCTGCCTGATCTATAGTCATTCCTCTATCATCCAAAGCCTTTCTTACACAGTCTCTCCATCTCAATGGGGGTCTTCCTGCCCTTCTATCTCCCCTTGTACCTGACTCACATATTCTCTTTGTAAGCCTTTCATCTCCCATTCGTTCAACATGACCATACCAGCTCAGCACCCTTCTGTCCACTCTGGCTGACAAATGTTCCTGCTGCCCCACTCTCCTACGTATCTCTTCATTCCTCAATCTGTCTCTACGAGTAACTCCACACATACTCCTCAAGCAGCTCATCTCCATCACATCCAGCCCTCTTTTCTCCTTTTTCTTCAGAGCCCATGTCTCAGCCCCATACATCACTGTTGGCACAACAATTCCTTGATACAGTGCACTTTTTACTTTCACTCCGAGATTTCTCGTCTTCCACATACTTCCCATTGCTCCGAAAACCTTCCTTCCTTCACACACTCTCTGTTTTACCTCCACTTCCATACCTCCACTCCTGCTTATCGTTCCACCTAGATATTTAAAACACTCTACTTGTTCCAATATTTCCCCATCCAGCCTCACATCTAGATTCACCCTATGCTCTCCCCTATTACACACCATTACTTTACTTTTATTGACGTTCACCTTCAGTTTCCTCCTTCCACAAACCACACCAAACTCTTTGACTACCCGCTGCAGTTTCTCATCAGAATCCGCCACCAATGCTGTGTCATCAGCGAACAGCAACTGATTCAACTCCCAATCTCTACCATTCTTTCCTACTAAACCCAATCCTCTTCCCATAGTTCTCCTTTTCACCTCCCTCACCACACCATCCATAAACATATTAAACAGCCATGGTGACATTACACAACCCTGTCGCAAACCTACCTTTACCTCAAACCATTCACTCAACTCACCATTTCCTACTCTCACACATGCTCTGCTCCCTTCATAAAAACTCTTAACTGCTTCTAACAAATTTCCTCCTATTTCATAAATCCTTAACACCTTCCACATTGCTTCACGGTCCACACGATCATACGCTTTTTCCAAGTCCATAAAAGCCCAAAATATCTCCTTATGCTTCTCTGAATACTTCTCGCATAACTGTCTTACTGCAAACATCTGATCCACGCACCCTCTTCCCCTCCTAAAACCGCACTGTTCTTCTCCTATTGCAACTTCTGTACACTTTATTATCCTCTCTATCAACACCCTGCCATACAGCTTTCCAACCACTGACAATAAACTAATACCTCTATAACTTGAACACTCCTGCCGATCTCCCTTCCCCTTGTACAACGGCACAATACATGCACTCTTCCAGTCTATTGGTACCCTTGACACAACAAAGCACACGTTGAAAAGTCTCACCAACCAATCTATTATCACATCTCCACCCTTCTTTATACACTCCACAGCAATACCATCCAAACCTTCTGCTTTTCCCGCTCTCATTTGTTTCACTGCTTCTTTCACCTCATTTTCCTCAATCCTTTCATTCATTCCCTGCCACCTGGGTGGCCTGGGTAACCTATCTCCATCCACCTCTGCTTCAATCACTGCTTCTCTTCCATCTCTTGTATTTAACAAAGATTCAAAATACTTGGCATATCTTTTCCTCACTTCAACTGGTTTCACTAGTAATTCTCTATTTTCATCTTTCACTGACTCTTCCCTCTTTTGTCCTCCTTTCCTTACTTTATTTACCTCCTTCCAGAACATCTTCTTTCGTTCTTCAAAATTCTCACTCAGCCTTTGGCCCCACCTTTCGTTTGCATCTTTTTTCGCTTCTCTAATTTTCCGTTTTGCCTCTCTCCTTTTCTCCTTGTACCTCTCCCATACCTCAACACTACCATCCTGTAAAACCCTCTCAAAACACTGTCTCTTCTCCTCAACTGCCTTTCTCACCGTATCATTCCACCACTCGCTTCCCTTCCTGATACCTCTGCCTCCTACTTTCCTTTTGCCGCATACTACCTCTGCACTTGCTTTCACTCCTTCCTTAAACTGTTGCCATTCAACCTCTACTTCTCTCTCTTCCATCTCTCTCACTTCCATCCACTTTTCATTTAGTCTTTCCTTGTACTCCCTCTCTTTTTCACTCTTCTCTAACTCACTAACTTTTATTACCTCTCTTACTTCACGCTTGTCTCTTATTCTCCTGTAACTCTTAACTCTTAGCTTTCCCTCCACCAGGTAATGATCTGACATACCCTCCGCCTCACCTCTCATCACATTCACATCCAGCAGTCTACACAATCTTTCCCTTGTCACCAGCACATAATCCATCAATGCCCTCTCTACAATCTCTCCCCTCACAAGTCTATGCCAGGTGTACTTGTGTATACGCCTTTTTTGGAAGAACGTATTACCTACACTCAATCTACACTCTTCACATACATTTTTCAGTCTTTCTCCACTCTCGTTTACACCATCCACACCAAAACTACCGATGACTCCCTCAACAGGCTCATTTCCTACCCTAGCATTTAGGTCCCCTAAAACTATAACATTTTCATTTTCATCAAACCCTTGTAGACAATCTCTCAAATCCTCCCAGAAACCCTCTACCTCGTCTAACTCTCTTTCACTTCCTGGTCCATACGCACTTACAAAAACCCACCTTTCACCCTTAAACCGCATTCTCACCCACATTAGCCTTGATGACACCTCTTTCCACTCTTTTATAAACTCTCTCAACTCCTCCTTCACAATAATAGCCACTCCTTCTTTCCCCCTGACTCCCTCGTCTACTCCAGACTTTCTACCTATCACGTTTCCAAAATCCACTTCTCCCTCTCCTTTCATCTTTGTTTCATTCAGTGCAAGGACATCATACATCCTTCTTTCAAATAACCTTCCAATATCCTCTCGCTTCTCATTCGTACTACATCCACGCACATTCAAAGCTCCTATTCTTAGGGTCCGGGACCAGGAACACGTTCCCTCGCCCCTATCTCTGTCTCGTTTTTTTGGTAGATTTATTTAAGGGGAGAAGGATACCAGGCCCCCCGCCCCCGATCCCCTTTAGCCGACTTCTACGTCTCGCCGGAGAAAAGCGGTGGTGGAAATTTCTCACCCCTCCACCACAGAGGAGGCTACCTGCACCAGAAAGTGGCGGGCGTTGGGGTCGCCGCATCCCTACGCCATTTGAAAAAATTAGAGATGCAGAAGGAGAAAAAGATAGAAGGGGCTATGGGAAGTAGAGGACACCAACCCTCACTCTGACAAAGGGTCAGCCCACCGATCTAGCTACTGTTTCCAATTGGGGTAGAGAAAACCTTGTTGCATTTAATGCTTTCAAGACCCAATTTATCCCTCTTACTACCCGTCAGGAACCTCCAGAGGACTTTCCCTTTTCCTTCAATGCAAACACTTATCTTCTGATCTAACTAATATTTCCAATTAGGGCAGAGCAAACCTTGTTACCTTTAATGCTTCCAAAACCCAATTTCTTCATCTTACTACCCGTTCAGAACTCCCAGAGGACTATCCCTTACACTTCAACAATTCAAAAATCAATCCTTCATCTTCTCTCAATATTCTCGGTGTCTCTTTTTCTTCTGCTCTCACTTGGAAGGATCATATTACCAGTCTTGCTAAGGCAGTCACCCAGAAGTTGGGTGTGCTCAACCACCTCAAGGGGTTATTTACCACTGCACAGCTTCTTGCTCTGTACAGGGGCACTGTGCGTCCTTGTATTGAGTATTGTTCACGATCCTCTCACACCGCACTCCTAGACAAAGTAGAAAGGAAAGCTTTTCGTATCATTAACTCCCGCACACTCACCAACTCTCTGCAATATCTCTCTCTTCGCCGCAATGTTGCATCTCTCTCACTATTCTATCACTACAATAACAATCAATGTGCCTCAGAGCTTTCCCAGTGTATACCACCTCCTCTACATAGGGTGCGTAGTCCCCATCTTGCAACACAATCCCACCCCTACCCTGTTCAACTCTCCAACATACGAGTGAAACGTTATTCTCAGACTTTCTTCTATTGAACTGCTGAGCTCTGGAACTCTCTCCCAGAATTAGTCTTTCCCTCTTCCTATGACTTAAATTGCTTCAAACTCCCTGTGTCCATGCATTTTGGCCCTAGCGTCCCTTGATTTTGGCCCTGTCACTCTTTCATCTCTGGGGGAGGCACTCGATAAAGGCAGTTCTGCCTTTTGTCTCCCTCACTCACATAGAAAAACAAATAAAAAATCACAGAGGCTGGGTGTGCTGAACTGCCTCCAGGGGTTCTTTACCCCTATGCTGCTTCTTGCTCTGTACATGGGCACAGTGCATCCATTTAGTGAGAATTGTTCACACATGTGGGAAGGATCCTCACACATAGCACTTCTAAACAGAGTAGAAAAGAAAGACTTCAGTCTCATTTAACTCGCATCCACTCACCAATTATCTGCAGTCTCTCTTTGCCGCAATGATGCGTCTCTCTTACTATTCTACTGTTATTACAATAATCAGTGTTGTTCAGATCTCTCTCATTGTATACCACCCCCTCTTTGTAGAGCACGTAGCACCCGTCTTGCAACACAATCCCATCCCTATTATGTGCAACTTTCCAACCCAAGAGTCTTTCTTCTATTCAACTGCTGAGCTCTGGAACTCTCTCCCAGAATCAGATTTTCCCTCTTCCTATGTCCTACATTGCTTCAAAATCTGTGTGTCCAGACATTTTAGCTCGAACGTCCCTTGATTTTGGCCCTGTCACTCTTTCAACTCTGGTGGAGGCAC
>JBAKBP010041226.1:0-12424 GCA_037953745.1 Lithodes maja | reverse complement strand
CAGTATACTTCGCCGACAAGGGGTTACCCACCAAAGGCAACAAAATCAACACCTCCTGTCCCACAATGAACTCCCGGAGCTTCACTTTGCGATCATACCTGTCCTTCATTAAAGCTTGTGACCCTGTTAAATTCCGACCTGCCATCTCCAGACTCTTAAGCATGCGCTCACGGCTTTCAAACACATACTTCAACAAGGAACAAGGCGGCACAGTTCCTTCCCAAATTTCCCGCAGCATATTAAGGGGGCCCCTGACTCGGTGTCCAAAAATCAGCTCGTTTGGACTAAATCCCAGGCTCTCACCAGGCACTTCCCGAGCAGCAAACAGTACATACGGCAATCCAAGATCCCAATCTCTTCCGTTATCAGCACAATAACACCTGAGCATGCTTTTAAGGGTGGCATGCCACCGCTCAAGCACCCCTTGGCTCTCAGGGTGATACGCTGACGATACCACCGCCCGTATTCCATGCTGTTGCATTGTTTGCTTAAAGAGATTGGAGGTGAAATTGGACCCCTGCAGACTGAATCTCCTCCGGGTACCCGTACCTTGAAAAGTACCACAACAAGTTACTGACTACCGTCTTAGCCATGCCGTTTTTCATGGGGTATGCATCGGGGTATCTAGTGGCAACATCCATGATGGTTAACAAAAATTTATTACCAGCCTTTGTGGGAGGGAGGGGACCAACCATGTCAACAACAATCTTACTAAAAGGTGGCCCAATTACAGGAATAGGGTGCAACGGAGCTTTAGGAATAACTTGGTTTGGTTTCCCGACCCGTTGACAAATATCACATGAGTTTATCCAGGACTGCACATGAGACTTCATCCCCGGCCACCAAAACAACTTCCCCAAAGCCGCCACCGTTTTTCTTACCCCCAAATGTCCTGCCAGCGGTGTGTCATGCGCCAAACTCAGTAGGCTATCCCTGCACTCCCGCGGCACCATCAACTGGTCCACTACCCCGGACCCCATCTTCCAGCTACGGTTAGGGTCTTGAAAACGCCGATACAGGATGCCATCTAAATAAAAAAAATCTCCCGGCTGTGCATCACCGTCCTCGTCGAGCTCCACAGCTCCATTAGCACACGTTTGGAGCTCAGGGTCCTCCAGCTGCAACCGACGTATATCTGAGGGTGCCAAGCGATCTAACTGCTCCCGGAGCAATGCATGACCCTCCCCGATACTGAGCTGCTCCCTCTGTCTCTCTCGATGTTCATAACGTTGCTGTCGTGGAGACTCGTCATGCCCAGCCTCGTCACTCTCGATGACAGGCCCAGGGGCTACTCCAGAACTAAGTAATGGTGCTAATACTGAATCACCCAGGAGAGCCGCCGAGTCAAAACTCTTAAAACCAACTCCAGCTTTAGCCTCCTCCTGTTGATCGTTCCTCTGCTGGTCTGAAGACGGAGGACTAGGCTGTGACACTTTAGCTGCCCGAGCTCGGGTGACAGCACACGCCATGGGTTGTGCCTGGCACCGCTCGACCCACTCTCGCTCTTCCCTACTCACGTCGGCCGGCCTCTCGGCAACGACTAAGGGTAGAACCTCAGAAGCGGGCATTGCAAAGTCGTTGCCGAGAAGAAGGTCGACGCCCTCCACTGGCAGTTTCTCCACAATCCCAACATCCAATTCACGTGCCACACCATCCACCTCCAACTCCAACCGCACCAGCGGGTATGACCGAGTTGCATTAATACCCTGCACCACCACCACCCGAGCCGCATTTATAGGGTAGCCAGTCAAGTTTTTCATCAAAGTCTGGGAAGCACCTGTATCACGCAAGACCTCTACTCCATGCTTGCGCCCCGCCCACATCACGCAACCCCGTCCTCTATGGTCGCAAAAAACATCCTGAGCAGGGTTCGAGCCTCCCAGGTGCTTCTGCATTGGCTGTGCCTCAGCCTCTGACGAACTGCCCCGGGCAAACTCAGAAGGCTTCAGAGACACACCAATGTTGCAGGCCAAAGACACAGCTGCTGTAGGTGGTTTGCTAGGACAGACTCTTGCAAAGTGCCCCTTTTTATGACATTGATAACACTCTAACTCCCCTTTGGGCTTCCCTTGGTACTGGGAAGGGCCCGGCCCCTTCTTAAATGGGACGGTGCTAGTCTTGTGGTCAGTCTTGGTATCATAACTCTTGTACTTGTTTGCATAAGATATATTACTAACTCGGGGGGGTGGGGCGTCACGCCCCTTGTTACCTGCCTCACTACGCTGGGCAGACCCGCACCCACGAATTAATGATAGCCGGAGGTCAGCCATCTCAGCTGCCTCCTGTAGAGTTTTTGGATTCTTTTCTTTAATAGTTAAAGTCATTTCTGCACCTGTACACTTATAAAACTGCTCGAGCAGAAACAGCTCAGTCAACTGTTCGGCCGTCTCAGCTTTCTCAGAACGTGTCCAGTTTGTAAGTGCATCTTTTAAGTCCCGGGCATGTTCAAGAAAGGTCGCCTCCCTAGTCTTTGTAACACCCCGAAACTTCAATCGATATGTTTCTGGTTGCAACTCGTATGCCCGTAGGACAGCTCTCTTCAATTCTGGGTAGTCAATGCAAGACTCTAAAGGCAGTGCATCATAAGCCTTCAGACCCTTACCCGTAAGTCTTGAGGAGACTAGAGCTGCCCACTTCTCTTCAGGCCAATTATGCTCCCTACACTTCTTCTCAAAACGATTAAAAAATTCTGTGACTTCAGTTTCACTAAATGCCGGCACCAATTTGACTAAGTGAGACAAGGACTGTTCTCTTACTTGGCCCTCCCGGCCCATCCGAATCCCTGTCGACTCTGCACGAGTCTTATCTAAGTCTATCTGAGCACAATATTTCTCGGAGTCGTATCTAAGCTCAGCCTCGTGCCTCCTGACCTCAATCTCATGCCTCCTAGTCTCATTCTCCTGCTTCCTAGTCTCATTCTCCTGCTTCCTAGTCTCATCCTCCCGCCTCCTGGTCTCAGCCTCAATCTCCTTCTCCTGCTTCCTAGCCTCAATCTCAATTTTAGCAAGCTCGAGTTTAAATATCATCTCAGGAGACAGGCCGGAAGAGGGAGCTGCCACTACTGAAGGAGGGGGGGCAAGAACTGGGGAACCACCATACGCACCGCCCGAGGGCACTCCAATCTTCCAATGCTCATCCCTCTGTGGGAGAGTGCTAACCTCCGGCAACTGAGTGGACGGCACTGTGGGAGTCGAGTGAGAGGGGATCTGGGGAGGAACCCCCCCAAACGCCCTCTCCTCCGAAACCCCATGTCGCCCACGCAACACCCAGGAAATCAGCTCCCCCTTGGACATCCCTCCTACATTGGATAGACCCAAAACCTTGGCTATCAGGTGCAAGCCATAAACATTCACCCCAGTCAGCCTCTCCTCCGTCACGTGGTACCGCTTACTCACAAAAAGTCTAGCATCCTCCTCACTAGTTACTAACGGCACCTCCTCACTTAGCATCTCTCGCTCCTCGTCAGTACTAGGGCCCGACATACTGAAGTTCACAAAAAATTCTCGAGACAAAAGTGTTAAACTCCCTTATGTAAGCACTAATTACTAAATTAACTGGAGTCTCTTAAATGCTCTCCTAATTGCCTTACAAAAAAAAATATTCTTCAATATGTACGCTAAAGTACGAACAAACAAATGTTGTACAATTCTGCAAAAAAAAATATACTGTTCACAAAATCCTAAGCAAGGTCGCCATTTGTTACGACCGGGCACTCGGGTACACTAGGGCTCTTACACAGGACTCGAGTATGGCTCGCTGCCACAACGGAAACACACGATCCCAACCCCAGAGTACTGCCAGCCGAACAAAAAACGCCACTACCCTCCAGAGTTCTATCTGCTATAACGGGGTATACAAGAACTCGGTACTAGCGTTTCACACAACAGACTAATAGCAAGACGGGAGTTATCTAGTCTGGTCAACAATCAAACAAAGAAGAAAGTACTACAACACTAAAGAATAGTGTTGGCCGAAGCCGAAGTAATCCACCCTTGAACTAAGAACTTAAGAAGTCCTCCACCCTCTACTTCGGATCGGCACTATTACGTTACGTTAAACAATAGTCCTCGAGCATCAAGCAAGGAATCTTCTGATAAGTTAGATGCTTCTCGAATACTCATAAGAAGTAAGTATCGGATTTTGAACAGCAATTTAATGAATAACTCACTGGTAATTAAAGGCTTTAAATTGACATAAGAAGAATTATAAGAATAAGCAATAGGATATGGCAAACATTAAGAAGAAGTACTCCGACAATGCACTGGCAATAGCCTACTAAGATTGTGCTCGTGGGCCACTAATCTCTGAAGTAGCTAAGCGTGCCACACATGAAATCAATAGTGCTTAAACAATAATATACATAAGGAGAAGCTTCAATACTATGCTGTATCTGCTGGTCGAGCAAAGTCTAGCTGGGATATCTAAGGTTAAGAGACAATGGCTGAGCAAGCGGCTCGTAGCCTAGCGAGGTCCTTAAGACTGTGCGGCCAAATTACGGTAATTGACGGGATGCTCTCTTGAGAGATCCAGATCACTAGTATCTGGTTCTCTCCTGGCGATCCTCTCAAAGTCAAGCAAATGAGATAGCACAGTGTTGGGTGGCACAGGCAAAAGCCCTCACTCGCAACACAGTGCTAAACTCCCACGGTACACAGTCAGAAAGACCACCTAGGCGTTCCACGTCTCCGTTGCAATTGTACTGGTTCAACCGCAACCTAGTACTCATAGGAAATCACAACTCAGAAACCCTATCCCAGTCTAGCATTGCCTAAACCAGCAGAAAACAGGAACATGAATAATCGCACACAGGGAAATGCATATACGAGTGCAACAAACATCAATCAATCCTATTCTAGTTAACCCTTCCAAAAATAGGCTATCTAACAGGCACTTATCTCGTGAGAACTCAAGCGATAATACTTTGGCTGACTAAATCTGCACCAAAGGGGTCATGGAGGTTAAACAGGGACGAGAAGAGAAGAAGATAGGCTGTTCAGAGAGTAGAGAAAGTTCACATCAGTCGGAAGAATATGGATAGTTGCAAGGGATATGAGAGGTCGCTTTGCCTGATGAGTTCTGAAGAAATGGTGGCAAGAACCTCTCTTTTTATACTCGGCCCTCTAGCGGCATATCTCAAACTACTTAAGGACCGCCCACTGGCAATCATGACGTCATATTCTCTCTCAATCTGGGATCGACAAAGAACTTCCCACGCGCTGAAAGGGAGGAAGGGAGGAGGGAGGAGGGAATTAGGCCTACCGGCCCGCGTGGCGCACTCACTGATCCCCGTTACGTAATATCTCTCTCTCTCTCCTCTCATCATTACATATAAGTCCCACACACAATACTTATATCTAATGATATAAAATAGAACTCGTTGACTTAGAAGAAAACAAAATACATAATGATAATACTTATAGTACAACGGTTCACATAAACTGAGTTAGGAAACTCTACACAGACTACAGCCAAAGTTCCTGCCCTGACGATCCTAGCGAGAGTGGGGCCTGACTGGGCGTTCTGTACAGCATGCTCATACTCGACATGCGTCACACCACTTACCTAAAAGCAGTGCAAGACTGCATACCATCGAAAATACGGTGTCCAGGCCATAATAATAAGCCCAAATGGTGGAATAAAGATATTTCAAACTGCCTGCTTGCTAAAAAATTTGCTAATGATAGATTAAAATCCTCACAAAATGACGAAGAACGGGTGAAATTTGTAGAGCTACGACGCAAAGCCAAAAAGTTAATTAAGCAGAGTAAAAAGACCTTAGAGTTACATATTGCGAATCAAAGTAAAACAAACCCGAAAGAATTCTATAGTTACATCAGAAAGAAAAAAGTAGTTACTTCAACTGTTGGACCGTTAGTCGATGAAAATGGAGAATACACCAAAGACGAAGTACAAATGAGTAATGCCCTCAATACCATCAGTTTTTACAACAGAAGACCTCAGTGATATCCCTACACCATCGCCGATTCAGATTGATAATTCAGATGTTCTAAGCAATATCACCGTTACAGAGAGAGAAGTATTGAATTGTTTAGATAAACTCAAGATAAATAAAACGCCAGGACCTGATACAATCTCGCCTAGAGTTCTAAAGGAAGCTAAGGATGAGCTCTCCAAACCACTGACATTACTATTCAATAAATCCTTGCAGTCTGGAACTATGCCTGATCAGTGGAAGCTAGCCAACGTAACACCGATATTAAAAAAAGGCAGCAAATCCCTACCCAGTAACTATCGTCCAATTAGCTTAACCTCAGTTGTATGTAAAATGCTAGAAACGGTCATACGAGACAGACTCGTAAATCACTTAGAGGAAAATAACATACTTAAAGATACTCAACACGGCTTTCGTAAAAAACGTTCCTGTTTAACAAACCTCTTAGACTTCTTCCACGATATCCTCAACCTCTACGATGAGAGTAAAGCTGTAGATATTATATACCTTGATTTTCAAAAGGCCTTTGACAAAGTTCCCCACAAACGTTTACTGCTAAAACTAAAAGCGCATGGAATACAAGACTGTGTGTTGAAATGGATAGAAAATTGGCTCAGCAACAGAAAGCAAAGGGTAGTCATAATAGGTAAGGCATCTAAATGGACCAATGTAAGTAGCGGGGTACCCCAGGGATCGGTACTAGGACCAATTCTCTTTCTAATTTACATCAACGACATAGATGAGGGTCTCACCTGTACAATCTCAAAATTTGCTGACGATACAAAAATTGCAAATAGCGTACTCTCAAAAGAACAAGTTGACGATATGCAACACAATCTAGATAAATTGTCATGTTGGGCCCAAATTTGGCAAATGAGTTTCAATGCGGATAAATGTAAAGTACTACATGTCGGATACCTAAATGAGAAAGCAAACTATTCGATGAATGGCACTCAGCTTAAGAATGTAAACAGAGAAACCGATCTGGGAGTAACAATATCGAGTAACCTAAAACCGAGTCAACAATGTTCAGAAGTTGTTAAGAAGGCAAACAAAATAATTGGCTTTATAGGCAGGTCATTTGAGCATAAATCCAAAGAAGTTATCCTAACCCTTTACAATTCCTTAGTCCGCCCTCTTCTGGAATACTGCGTTCAATCCTGGTGCCCTTATTACTAAAAAGATATAAACAAGCTAGAACGAGTTCAACATAGAGTTACCAAAATGATACCTAGCCTAAAGAACAAACCATACGAAGAGCGTCTTAGAGAATTAAATCTATTTCCTTTAACCCAG
Source organism: Lithodes maja (assembly GCA_037953745.1). Taxonomy (NCBI): domain Eukaryota; kingdom Metazoa; phylum Arthropoda; class Malacostraca; order Decapoda; family Lithodidae; genus Lithodes; species Lithodes maja. Next base: position 5,175 of record JBAKBP010041226.1, on the reverse strand, counting down.
CGCAGATTAAGAGGTGACTTAATTCAAGTGTTCAAAATCATCAAAGGCATCGACAATATGAACTGTAGTAAGTACTTCACTATCGACCAATCTAATTACACGCGGGGAAACGGTTGCAAAATTATTGGTAAATCTTTTAACTCGCACGAATCTAAGAATTTCTTCTTCAATCGAGTTGTCAACTTGTGGAATGGGCTTCCCCGAAACGTTATAGACTGCATCACCGTTGATTCATTTAAACTCCGCCTAGACAAATATCTCATCAAACCCGCGACTGACTGCGTTTGTAAATGAATAACTTTATTTTATCCCCCCCTCAGTTGCTAACCCTTATGTCCTCTACTAACTTCCTAATCCTGCCAAGGACATTAGTTCCAGGGCAGTAATTCCCTTTCCAATGTTCCCTTACCCACTCTAAACCACTGTTTGGACACTTGATCCTCAGTGTTTTGGAGGACAAGCAACCTAGAAGGGTCACTAGACCTGTTGTTGCTTGATTTCCTTTGTACTCCTTTGTACTCCCCTTCTTCTACCACGCCCCCCTCTTTTTCAGTTTCCTCAGTTCCTCCCCCCTCCTCCTGTCCCCTATTCCGCTCCCCCTGTCACACCGGTTTTGTCGTCTCCCTCTATTCCTTCTACCAGACTTTCTCCTTCTACTTTTCCTTCCTCTTCTGTCTCCTCCGTTTTTACTACAGTCTCTTCCTCTTCTGTGCTTTTGTCTAACTCTTTCTCAGTTCTCGATTCTTCTACTCCTACTTCTAGCTCTCTTCCTCGTTCCTCCTCTTCTGGTCTCCCTCAACGTTCTCAGCGTCCCAAGCTTCCCCCTCGCTCTCAGTCATCTTCCTCTTCTAGTCACTCCAAATTACCTCCTCGCTCTAGACTTCCCATCACCTCTACCAAACACTATCCAGTGGGTCCAGCGGATATTTGCCAGGGCGAGGATCCCATTCAATATTTACGAATTTGGGAAGTCTGATTACCCTGCAATCTGAGAATTACGGTAAATAATTTGACGACACTGTTAATATTGAACACCGTCAAGGTGTCCCCTGACTACTGATTATACCTTTTGTCGGTATGAAATTAAGTTTTTCAAACCAGTTATGGTATTCCATAAGGTTGACAGACATCTCTCATTGGTCCTCAAGTTGATTTTCCTAATTTTCAATATGTCATTTACGAATTGAAATGTTTAATTCGTAAATGCCTAGTAAATCCTAATTCTATTTTATGCTAAAGCCAGATGATTTTATTCTGCTTAACCTCATGATTATGACGCATTTTTACTATATTCTGGCTCTCATTAGACGATTTTATATAGCTTAAGAAGGATCTGTGGGAATCAATTAATCCTCTGAATTCCATATACCCTTCCAAATCTGAATAGCCTACAATTGTATAATAATAGCCAGAAAACAGAAAGAATGAGTCATAGCACTAAGAAAGGGTTAATAAAAGTATCTTATTGTCAAAGGTACAGTTGTGGACACAAATATCTATCACTGAAATATTATGATTCATATATTTTTAGTTCTTTACGAATGTATACTGTAAAGCTGGCGTCACAGGAGCACTTTTTTTCTATCCTTTTTTACGGGCAATTGTAGACTGGCAGCCTTGAAATATAAATTATAATAGAAGTCAGGTACTCAACAAAATCGACCTTCAGTTTTGTTTCCGATGCCAATGGGAAATAGCCTCAACATATTACGAGAAAATACTCGCTCATCGAAAATTGACGGAAGAAAAAACCCGCTAGTGTGACACCAGCTCAATGGCGAGAAAAATATACAGCCTTAAAATACGTCTTACATAGTTACACCTGCGTCTGATTATCCATTGTTGTTTTGTTGTCCCCTTCAGTTCCGTTGCCGTCCTTGTAACTTTATTCAGGCTGCCATTAGACGAATGTATTCGTCTGTTTAAAAAAGTTCGAATCACGGTGAATCACATACTGTATTTGCTTTCATTATTTTCATTGGAGGTGTTTGGTGTTGGTGTGAAATTAATGTAATATAGATTAGACAATTTTTTATTCAGATTAGGAAGGGTATGTGGAATTCAGTGGGTCAATTGAGATAGTCTTGACCCTTATAATTCCCACAGATCCTTCCTAAACTGTATAAAATCGCCTAACGACAGTCAGAATAGATTGTCAAAATGCGTCATAATTATAAAAGGGTTAATGACACCAGTAGCACCATTATGGCAGAGGTTGGCCTCATGGTAAATTGCCATGTCCTATTATACCTCTCTCTCTCTATATATATATATATATATATATATATACCGGTATATATATATATATATATATATATATATATATATATATATATATATATATATATACTGTATATATCTATCAGCTGATGGTAAATTGCCATGCGTTCATCTTGTTAACTCAGCTAATACGAAGATTGTGTAGCGAAATGTGTTGTTAGTTGTTAGGCTCAAGCTACTCCATATCACTACCTTATTACTGACAACGTATGTCAAACTCTTCATGTACTGACTAGAAGGGTACTACTCGGTAGAGTGCATACCTCCGCCTATGCTGGCAGAGGTATGGTCAGTGCACTGGATATATGTGTGAGTACCGGTATCCTAGATTCTAATCCTGGGAGTACCACATGTATTCATTTCACTGAATTAATTAATATATTTGTAAGTTAATTTGCCTACTTAGTTGGAACAGGGTATAGTTCTACCCTAACCTAACACAACTAATGAATGAGTTAGTGTGGGGATCGGTTTTTACACCATACCCGAAAGAGGATTTATGGAGCTCCGATCTTACTCTCAACCATCTGAAAAATTTTACCAACACACCTAAACTTCGTTAAATGCGGAAATAGCCTCACGAAAATATTATGCCCTGGTGGGGGCACGAACACTCGACCCTTTGGTGTGAGGCAGACACCTTACCAGTTAGACTAATAGAGATATCCCACTTGGCCTGGTCGGCTCAGGGTATTTCCGCATTCCGATCTGTTTTAGGCTAGCCTACTTTCACTGACTTTACACTACTTCACCTTCCGGGAAGCGAAAGCTCCGAACAGAGAGGAACAAGCTTGAGCCGAATCGACCGAGAGTCCGTCAGAGAGATGAACGGGAATGGTGAGTCAACTTCACTGAGCGGTGCACCACACGCACCTACTAACTGCCCAGTTTGCAACTCGCTTGGGCGGCTGGCAACTTCCACAACCCTACCCAAGCGCGTCTCACAACACTCCCTGCTCTCTCCTATCCTCTTCCTTGCCCTGTGGGGATCGGTTTTTACACCATACCCGAAAGAGGATTTATGGAGCTCCGATCTTACTCTCAACCATCTGAACAATTTTACCAACACACCTAAACTTCGTTAAATGCGGAAATAGCCTCACGAAAATATCATGCCCTGGTGGGGACACAAACTCTCGACCCTTGGGTGTGAGGCAGACACCTTACCAGTTAGACCAATAGAGATGTTCCACTTGGACTGGTCGGCTCAGGGTATTTCTGCATCCGATCTGTTTTAGGCTAGCCTACTTTCACTGACTTTACATTAGCACAGGCTGAGAACTACCGGTTGAAATCGCCCACCTGCTGTACAGCTTGGACTAATGCCTTCCTACCCTCTTGCCCTCCTTACAGAAGAATAAAGTGGTGGGTTGGGTGGTGGAGGTGACGTGCCCGTGCATGGAGTGTCCCCGCCAGCCGCTAGAGGATCACTGGAGCACAGATAAAGAAAACTTGGTCTATGTATCTTGACTGGAGCTACCACCGCCGTGTTACCGAGTACTCCACCCTCACTAATACTTCCTCCAGGGGCATCACCAAGCTCTCCCTCAGGTAAGAGTGTAATATTATGATTCTTAGCTATAGTCTATTCAATACAATTAGGCCAAAAATCTTGACCACTAACCCTTATAACTAAGAAACAACTAGAGTAATCGACCTCTTTGTTTTCCATTCTTGTGTGTCTTGCTGATCCTCCCTAGAGTCCCTACCCCTTGTGGGAGTAAGGGCTGGCTACTGACTGACTGACTGTAACTGACCTCATTTTTCTAAACTTGGGAAGAGTCGGGTAGGCAATTGGTGTGGAAATTTACTGGCCGTTTGCTCTAGTCGTGTTTGTGTTTCAGAGCTAAGGGGTAACGATTTCTGGCCTACTTATAATAAATGGACTATAGTGTATGTTGATAGCCATTAACCCCTTGAGGATTATGATGCATTGTAACTGTTTATTCTGGCTATCATTAGACGAATTATGGAAGTCAGAGGGATTATTGAGATAGTTTTTACCTCTTTGACTACTAGAGGGCCTTCCTAAACTGAATGAAATCGTCTAATGCTAGCCAAAATAAACTTGCCAGAACGCATCATAATCCTCAAGGGGTTAAGAGGCTTGAACATTATGCAAGCAGTTAACCCATTCATTGCCAGGGACGTCCTTTTCATCATATTCTGGCAACTATTAGACGATTTTATTCAGCTTAGGAAGGACCTCTGGCAATAATAAAGCTTCAAACTATCTCAACCAACCCTTTTAACCAACACAAATCCATCCTAAGCTCCATAATATCGTCTAAATACAGCTAAAATAATATAACACGTCGCTGGTACTCAAAGGGTTAAACCACAGGTAGTCAACAATATACAGTTATACACTGTGGCTTAAAGTGATAGAAATCTTACAATAAAGCTCATGATATATCATATTGTTTATGTAACTAATATTAACGAACAATTGTGTTATTATTTTGGGAATGTGTGTGTGTGTGTGTGTGTGTATTTACCTATTTGTTTTACCTATTTGTAGTTTACAGGAATTGAGCAGCACTCGTGGTGTCTTGTCTTAGTTACTTTATAATCAACCCATTTTACTTAGACAAGTATCGTAATGGATATTCCCAATTCCCAGTATTATTATGTTACCTCCACCAACCGACTTTACTCCTAAACTCAATTAATGAAATCAACAAATACATGTGGCAGTCCAGGGATTCGAACCTAGGATGCTCACACCGAAATTCAGTGCATTTATCCATTGCGCTATGAAGACAGTTAAAGAAAGGTTGACAAGCCTACGATTTATTATGCAGTTTCGAATCCTGCATATCAATCTAAGCATGTACATACTTTCCAACTGCTCTATATTAGGCTATGTATAGATGAAAGGAAGGAGTAATTAAT